>PVJS01019502.1:0-33645 GCA_004027185.1 Glis glis | reverse complement strand
TTTTTTTTTTTTTTTTTTTTTTTTTTTTTTTTTTTTTTTTGCGGTACCGGGCATTGAACGCAGGGGTGTTCTACCTCCACGCTACGCCCCCGGCCCTATTTTTTATGCTTTATTTTGAAACCGGGTCTCACGAAGTTGCGGAGGGCCTCACTAAGGAGAGAGAGAGAAAGAGAGAGAGAGAGAGAGAGACAGGGAGAGAGAGAGAGCGAGAACTGAGGCTGGCCATGAACCTGGATCCTCCGGTCTCCGCCTCCCAAAGTACTGGGATTACAAGCGTGCGCCACCACGCCCGGCTTCATTGGTCTTAAAGTGAAGAAAATGGTATTTGCCCTGTTTTTTAAAATGCAAAAACTAAGGCCCAGGCAGAATGACTTGTCTAACGTCACAAAAATCAGCATTTTCCTTGGCACTGCCTTTTAATTAGACTGTGGCTGTTCTCATGTTGACCCACGTGGTAGACACTAACCAAATCGGAGGAATGATAAATACATTCACTGCCAGGTATGGAGACCCTGCGATCTGGCAGGTACTGTCTGTTGCTACGCTCACATTAGTCAAAATTAAGATCAGCCCTGCAAGACAGTTGTGATTGCATCTGACACACAGATGAGAACTAAAGACAGTTTGAAGTTAGCCAACTCGGATACACAGCCAGTAAATGATAGCTCTGGGGTTTCAACGCACATTCCAAGGCCTATGTTCTTTCCACTAATTCCGGAGAAACCTTTGTGCTCTCTCTCCAAAAGAAAAATTGCATGGAAATATGATCAACTATTAGAACAATTTGCACTGTGTAGTCACTTGATCCAATGTATTCAGAGGACAGAAAAAAAACCCTTCATTTATTTTCTGCCTAATCGCTGTAGTTCATAAGCAGTTTATCAGGCAGTGTTGTTTTCTCTACCCTGCGGTGCCAAGCAGGGGGAGGTCTTGGAAAGGAGGTTCACACCGGCGGTTCAGGGCAAGGAGGGTCCAGCGTACCAATCCACCATATGCACATAAGGGCACGTGGACTCCAGCACTGTTCTCAGGAGGAACACACTGAACTGAATCAGTGGGTATAAGTACGTGTTTCTTCCCAGTAGAACCAGACCCCTTTGACGAGCTGTTCAAGGCATGTAACCTGGACCAGTGTGTTTGCTTGTGATGGTGACTCTCAGCTGATGTATTAGGGTTGTGCTCGGCTCTACGAGGAAATGGCCATAAGGGAGCCATCGCCGTAGTCTCCCCGACTTGGCAACCAAAGCTCCTGGGTGTTTACAGGCTGTGCCAAATCCTGACAGCTACATTCAGCTCTCAGGAGAGACAGGCAGAGAGGCAAAGGAGAGAACCAGGTGGGCAGGGTTCAGCTTTACCAGGTAAAGATGGATAAGGAATTGTCGAATGACCCTGATAATGTATAAATAAGACAGATGAGATCTGATCTGCTCTTCCACAAAACCTGGTCCTGTGCAGATTCAGACAGAAGCTCTTCCCTGGTAGAGACTTAGATAAATGCCCCGGGGTGGTCATGCAGTGATGTGTAACTGTCTCCAAGCCATTGCCTGTGAGCTCAAGGCGGGGAAGCAGAAGGAATAGACACAGGCAAAGCAGGTTGCGGGAAGCTGAGATATGCACACTGTGCTTTTACAGACCCATGAACCAAGGGGTCAACTTGCCCGGTGGAAAAGTCAAGAAGGTGAAAGAGCAGTTTCTAACCCCAGCATGAACTTCATATCCTTGCAGCAAAACCCTCAGGTCGCCCAGGCCAGCAAAAGTAAGTCTGATTAGCTAACCATCAGCAGACCTAGGTTCTAATCTGAGCCCTTCATTTATCCTGCTTTGCAACCTGGTGTCTCTTTTTCCTACAATCTGGGCTTTTGCCTCTTCAGAGGGAAAACAGAGGCAGAGCAGCATGACAAAAAGTGTATCGAGTGTGGACTCCAGTGGCCTGGGGGAGTTACTTAACCTTTCACAGCCCACTTGATGCAAAAGATATTTTCCCAGTTATTTATGGAGTACTTACTCGGCTCTGGGAATGTGGCGGAGAGCAAAACAGACAAAATGCCTGTTCTCCTAGAACTTACCTTTTAGGGGCAAATAGACAATATGGAAATAAATATAGCCGGGTGTGGTGGCGCACACTTGTCATCCCAGTACTTGGGAGGCTGAGACTGGAGGATCCGGGTTCGCGGCCAGCCTCAGCTACTTAGTGAGGCCCTCTACAACTTAGTGAGACTCTGTTTCAAAATAAAGAATAAAAAAAAGGGGGCTGGAGGTGTAGCTTAGAGGTAGACTACCCCAGGTTCAATTTCCAGTACCACAAAAGAAAAGAAGAGAAGAGAAGAGAAGAGAAGAGAAGAGAAGAGAAGAGAAACAAATATATAGACATGAGATACAATGCCAGATAATAATAAGATCTGTGAAAAAACAATAATAAGTGGGGTAAGGGAAAAAAAGAGGAGGGTTTCTCATTTTAGTTAGAGTGGCCAGAGACAAGTTATATTGACCTCAGGAAATTATTTTGCAAAGCTAAAAAATAATATACTTTAACATATTACGTGTGAAGCAAACATAACATAGCATTGTTATTTGTTTTTGAATAGCTAAAAACTCCACTTGGCATGGTGGTGCATGCCTGTAATTTCAGTACTTGGGAGGCTGAGATTGGAGGATTACAGGTTCAAGGACAGCCTCAGCAACTTAGCAAGATCCCCAACAACTTAGCGAGACCCTGTTTCAAAATAAAAAAATAAGTTGGGCGTGGTGGCACATGCTTGTAATCTCAATACTTGGGAGGCTGAGATAGGAGGATCACAGGTTCGCAGCCAGACTCAGCAATTTAGTGAGGCCCTCTGCAACTTAGTGAGTCCCTGTTTCAAAATAAAGAATAAAAAATAGGAACTGGGGGTGTAGTTTGGAGGTAGAATGCCCCTGGGTTCCATCCCCAGTACTGAAAAACAAATAGTGCTGGGGGTATAGCTCGGAGATAGAACACCCCTGGGTTCAATTCCCAGCACCAAAAAATAAAAATAAAAAAATGTTTTTAAAGGGCTGCTCCGCTACAAATTGCTGTCATTTGATTATCTCTGGTTTCCTTCAATGCTGCCCCTCAGTTTCTGGGAACCTAGCCTTTGGAAGCAGGAACTTCATGAATGTAAAAATTCTTTAGAAACAGAGATATGGGAGAGCACTTATAAGGAGTCCATGGGTCCTGTCTGTTCCCTAGCATTTAGCGCTGGGCTCAGAGATCAGGGCTTAGAGGCATGAACAGAGCTATTTGTTTTGGAAAGACCTGTCCACCAGGTGGTAGAAGCTTCCTGTTCAGGAAGTGAGCCCTGAAGCAATCAGGCCAGTAGATCCCTCTGCCCGGAGCCCAACAAAGAGTTCCACTGTGCAGCCACAGCCTGGCCCAGAAAACGCCCACAGGTAGCGATACCCAGACATGTTCTGGCCTGACTCTTGGACTCAGGTTCTGACTTACATCTCTGAGAATTAATGAAGTGGCTTTTAGGGTTTTAGAGGAAAGCCAGCCATCTGGGAGCTGAAGTAAAGCCCTCTGTTTTGCTGAAGTGCAAATCCATGCACATATTCCTAAGGAGCGTAGTCTACCTCTGTATCATAAAATTTGCCTTTATGAAACTTGTGTGTCAGACCCAGCTGATGTTGTCCTGACATTCTGTAGCTGATACATTAGACTTACTATCAGTCATCGGATGGAAGCTGCTAGAGCTTTGTCTCCATCTCAGGGCCAAGCTTTACTGTGTGTCGTAGAACATCTGACAGAAAGGATACAGATGATTGCCCATTGTGGCAAACAGCATTGTGGGAAATCACAGAACAAGAAAAACATTTTAAATGTTTCCGGTCGTCCAGTCAACAGGTGTTTTCCGATGTAATTTGAGCCTGCTGTTGTTCCATATTTCTCACCTAAAACCTCCGGGAATTGTACGTTTTCCTAGAAATCCAAGGAATCTGTCGCAACCTGCCTGCAAGATGGCTCCTGATGACCCTCACTTCCTGGTGTTCCCGCCCTTGTGTGTTTTCCCCCCACACTGGACCAGGACTGATGTGAGTGACCAGTAGGACACAGTATATATGACAGAGTATGATTGCTGAGACCAGGTTAGAAAAGGCATCGCAGCTTCTGCCTTGGCCTCTCGGATTGCTTGCTCTTGGGGAAGGAAGCCGCCATGCAAGCAGCACTCAAGCGGCTCTGCGGAGCAGCTAGCTGGGTGCATCTCCCAGTTCCAGGCAGGAGGCAGCCTTGACAATGGCTTCTCAGCTTCAACGAAGCTTTCAGTGACTGGAGCCCTGGGCAGCATCTGACTGTGTGAACTAGACCCAGAGAAGTCACTCCTGAATTCCTTACCCATAGTAATTGTGAGAGATGATGAATTCTTATTATTTCAAGCCACTAAATCTGGAGTCATTTGTTATATGGCAAGAGATAACTAATACAAAATCTATTCTGAGGTGCTAGGATTAAATGGGAAATTCTTCTGAATTCAATGAGCTTGAATCTCTTTAGGCTAAGTACTAGTTTACAATGAATGCTCCGACATCTTGCCCAATACCACAGCAAAGACTTTTAGAGAATCATTTCTTGTAATTGGCCCTGGATTTGGGGGTACTCACCAAGGCCCAGTCTTTTTCTTTAGGAAGCTTGTGACCACTCTAAGCAACAAGCCTGCCAAGGATTGCCTCTATAATCTTACAGAGGTTCTGGTCCTACATCAGCCTGACAGTCTGTAGATGCTTCTTTGGAGTCTCTGTCAGTCATTGGCTGAAGGCTGCTAAGAGGAGTATATAAACTTTCTGGCACATCTGGCTTGGGATGCACGGGCCCAAGAGGGTCTCCCCTCCAGAGGAAGCCAGCAAGCAAACAGACACAGGTGCTGGCAGATGTGAGTTGAACCAACAAGCTCAGAAAAGGAATGGTTCAAGGGGATGTGGCTGTCTGTCTGCTGCTGCCTGCTTCTGTTACCAGGTCCAGGCCTCAGGGAGAAGGCCAAGACCCAGGCGTCAGAACTGAGGCTGCAAAATGGTGATATCTCAAGATAGAGGAACAAAATCAAAGGCCCGCCAACCAAACAGATGCTCAAGCCAGAGACCTACTAGCAAAGCCTTCCTAGACGCGATAGCACATCTGAGCTTCCAGATCACTCTTTCCGGGAAGAAGATAGGAGGAGCTGTGGAGACTGGGGATCCCATGTCTGCCCCTCCACACCAACCCCAGGCAGGAGACTCACCGGGCCCACGTCGTTGCGACTGTGCCACCACCGTGCCACCCTCCGTCCTGATCTGGTCTTCTTGCTCCTGCCTCTTACCCGAAGCAGCTCTTTCCATTACTGACCAAGGGATATGTTGGTCGTTTACAAATAAACTCAACCAAGGGCTCAAAAAGAACCAGAGGATAGAATTCCTCTTCCCAAGGAAGTCAGAGAGTTAAAGTAAGACCCCACACAGAATAGGTGCTCAACAGACATTAGACCAGTTTCTCCCTAGCCCCTGCTGGCTTCGGGCTGCCGGGAGGAACTGAGCCACAGCTATCTTGTATCTTGTGTGTGTGGTACTAGGGATTGAGCCCAGGGGCATTCTACCTCCAAGCCCCAGCCCTATTTTTTTTACACCCGCCCCAGCCCTATATTTTTTATTTTGAAACAGGGTCTCACTAAGTTGCTGAGGGTCTCATTCAGTTGCTGAAGCTGGCCTTGAACTGGCAATCCTTCTGTCTCAGCCTCCTAAGTACTGGGATTTCAGACGTGCGCCACTGCACCTGGCTTTGCATCTCATACCTTAATACAGAAAACACAGAAAGCGAATCTGAATTCTCCCTTTGTATTGGTTTTGTCTTTTGGTGGGAATTCTTCCCCCTGATGAAGAGTTGCTGCTGAGAACCCAAAAAGATTCACCCTGGAGAACAGACCAGCATTTCCAAGTTGAACTTGAGGAACCAGGAGGTTTCTTCGTCACTAAGCCAGCGGTTCCATGACATCTAATACTTATGCTCACACTAGAAAAAAATATTCCCCAACACCCCCCAGCCTTTGTCTTTAATGTGCTTTGAGGCAGGAACTTCCCTAAGAAGGAGCCAGGGCAGAAAACGGTTGTACTTTTTTCCCCACTACTTTTGCTTTTCTGACTTCAACCTCTAGAGGGGGCTATTCTTCAAAAAACCAAAACACCACCGCCCGGCACTGCAGAGTGCCAGCTGTTCACCCTGCAGGGCAGAGAATCTTCAAAGTTCTCTGTGAATAATTTATACTGGTGGAATTTAACCACCGACTTTATTAGCACTTATAAGTGGAGTATCTTCCCCCCAAATAATATACAGAAATCCCCAAACCGTGGCTCACGCTGTTCTTCATATATTGCTCATAGCAATGTCCCTCTCTTCCCTATCATTAGATCCGTGCCTCTGGCAGACTTTCTCTGGAAACGAACCTAATATTTCCTGGGCATGTTTAGTATGTGGGTGGCATCAGAAAACCGAGAGAAACCTGGTAGCTCAGGAGCCAGGCCAGAGATCTGTCAGGGCCACCAGGCTGCAGCTGCGAAGCTTCCGGGACGATGTATGGGCAAACAGGGATGTGAATTTTAGAGTTTAATGGACCTTAGTTCATATCCCACCTCTGCTGCTTGCCTGCTGAATGACCGTGGATAGGTTATGCAACCACATCTCAGCCTTGTCTATAAATGGAAAAGAGAATTAATCTTGTAATATTTGGACACGTAAAAAACTCCTACTGTTCCTAGCACAAAATGAGTGCTTCATGAAGTGGGTTCCTTCTCCACCATCCTCTCTACATTTACTAATACCATCCAGCTAGGCACAGACTCTTGGAGGTGTTCTTATGAAAGTCACATCATTTACTTGAATTCAAACTTTTTCCACCTAAAAAATAAACTTTTTAAAAGTTTTCTGGTATCCCTCCAGACAATAAGGAATAATTAAGGTCATGTGAGAGTCAGAAAGTAAACTAAGCTAACCAAGAGGCCCGAGAGCTGTCTCCTCCTCCTCCTCCTCCTCCTCCTCCTCCTCCTCCTTCTTCTTCGCATTGGGGATTGAACCCAGGGGCTTCTACATCTGAGCTACACCCCCAGCCCTATTTTATTTTATTATTTTGTAACAGAGTCTCAGTTGCTGAGAGCCTTGTTAAGCTGCAGAGGCTGGCCTCGAACCTGATATCTTCCTTTCTCAACCTCCCAGTACTTGGGAGGCTGAGACAGGAGGATGCCTGGCTTCACTTTTGTGCCCTGGAGTGCTAGGAGGAGTAGAGAGAGTCCTGAGGGCAGATGGATCTTTGGGGGATGAGGGTGGAAACTCTCTCTTAGTGTGAGCCCCCCAAACACCACCACCACCATCATGCCCACCTCAAGTGCCTGACATGTTTCAAACATGACTCCAAAAGTCAAGTTTCATGCGGGATTGAGAAAGGTCAGAAACAAGCCTTGAATCGATGTCCCTCCCTTGTATCCCAAGATGTTCCCAGAGTCATGGAGCCAATATCATGGAAGAGGCCTGGTTTCATATCCTGAGAACACTTGATCTTTGTCCTCAATGGTCTGTCTAGCGAGGGAGACAAGCAATAAACAAGCAGTTTCAACATCGTGAAACAGGCACCAGGCACTTTGAGCCAAGGACTGAAACCATACAGATGGGGACCTGGACTTCGTTGACGGCGGTCCACATCCTTTGTCACTTGCCATATTCTGATGTCCCCAACATGACTTGTCTAGAGGGAACCACCTTCCAATTCCCTGTCCCTATCTTATGTGCCTCAGTTTGTCATCAGAAAGGGCCAGAAACTAGGTTTTAGGATGATATACTGGATGATATACTGGAGCCTGAACAGTAGGAAAAAATGTATTTTTTATGTTTTTTAAATGTGGCTCTAGAATTTCTGAGATCCTCATTATAAAATTAGAAATACATAGCGGGGCATGGTGGCACATACCTATAATCCCAGTACTTGGTTGGGAGGCTGAGACAGGAAGAACACAGGTTGGAGGCCAGCCTCAGCAACTTAGAGAGGCCCTCAGCAACTTAGTGAACCCTCTTTCAAAACAAAAATATAAAATAGGGCTGAGGGTGTACCACAAAAAAAATAAATAAAACATTAGAAGTACATTAAAAACCTGGCATTGACCAAGTATCCCAGTAGGCCGGGAGCTGTCATGGGGTTAGCACTCAAATTTCCATGTCCTGGGAAACCCCTCATTCCAGGACAAACTGGAACAGATGGTCTCCTTAGCTCTTTTCTGTACCAGCAAAGTGCAGAGAAAATGGACCAAACTTAGTGTTTAAGCCCAGAAACACAAATGCAGAAAATCATAGATAGCCAGTCCACAAGAGCCACATTGCTTACTGAATGTGAGTAGGGATGTATGTAATATTTAGTAAATACAAACATTTGATAAGTCATGAATGAATATAAAACTATATTCAAGAATACAAGGTGCTGGGCGTGGTGGCGCACGATTGTAATCCCAGTACTTGGGAGGCTGAGACCGGAGGATGCGGGTTCCCCGCCAGCCTCAGCTACTTAGTGAGGCCCTCTGCAACTTAGTGAGACCCCGTTTCAAAATAAAGAATAAAAATGGGCTGGAGGTGTAGCTCGGAGGTAGAAGGCTCCTGGGTTCAACCCCCAGTACCGCAAAAAAAAAAAAGCAAAAACTAAGTTGGGCACTGTAACGAATACCTGTAATCCCAATACTTGGGAGGCTGAGACAGGAGGACTGCAGATTCCGAGCCAGCAAGGTAACTTAGCGAACCTCTGCTCCAAAATGAGGCTGGGTGTGGCTATGAATGCCTGTAATCCCAGTACTTGGGAGGCTGAGACAGGAGGATCGCAGGTTCAAGGCCAGCCTCAGCAATTTAGTGAGACTCTCAGCAACCTAGTGAGATCCTGTTTTAAAACAAAAATAAAAAAGATTGGGGGTGTAGCTCAAAGGTAGAATGCCCCTGGGTTCAATTCCCAGTACCAGAAAAATAAAATGAAATAGGGCTGGGGTGTAGCTCAGAAGTAGAATGTCCCTGTATTCAATCCCCAGTTACACACACACACACACACACACACACACACACACACACACACAGAGGCATTTTGTTCCCTAGGGGTGCCAAGTAGAGATAATAAAGGGCTAAGAGTCACACAGCTCTAGAATTTAATTTTGCATGAAATATTAGGAATATGTAGTTTAGATCTGTTTGGGGTGCCATTACATTTTCCTGGGTTCTTACAGCTGAGAAGGGCCTTGGGCTGAATGTCTTCATTTTCTCCCCCATCTCCTCTCATCTCCCTCTGTCCTCGGGGCCCTGGTAGGCTGGCCTGTGTGTTCTCTAGCAACAGGCTGCCTGGACCTTTGCTGGATTCTGGATTCCAATTGATTTGGTTCAAACTGGCTGGCTACATTTCTCAACTGAAGCTTACAGGTCCTGTCAAGAGAGCCTGTCCTGTGCTGGACAGCCCACTCCTTCAGGCTAGGGGGCACTAACAGTCGCAGCCTGGTACCTGCCTCGGGGTTCTGCATCCTTTCTTGGGGTTTCCCAACAGTCTTACCACACATTTGTTAATCATCCCTTTGTAAATTCTTCTCAAATTATTCAACCGAAAATGCCTTTCATGTCTCGTTGGAACCTCAATAGATCCAGTCATCAAGAAACCATCTAGCTGGAGGATTTCCAAACCCAGGTTTGGGAACCAGTCCTGGACTCGACACTCAGACCACGTAGGGAGAATTTGGGAAATACAGACTCCCAGACCTCACGCCTGGAGCACAGATTGGATGGGTCTTGGGAAAGGCCCAGGAATCTGTATTTCTTTCTCTTTTTTTTTTTTTTTTGCAGTACTGGGGATTGAACCCAGGGGCATTCTACCTCTGAGCTAGAACCCCAGTCCCATTTTTTTATTCTTTATTTTTAAAACAGGGTCTCACTAAGTTGCAGAGGTCCTCACTAAGTAGCTGAGGCTGGCTGCGAACCTGCGATCCTCCAGTCTCAGCCTCCCAGGTACTGGGATTACAAGCATGTGCCCCCACGCCCAGCAAGGAATCTGTATTTCTAATAGCACCCCTGATCACTCTACAGCACAACGGCCATGTCTGGGAAGCGCCCACTGCTGAGGCCCCATGACAGCCAGGCCTCCCTCCTCATCAGCGACTTCTATTCTCATTTCCTATGTCACTGGCTTGGGTCACAGACAAAAAGGCAAAGCATATAGAGACACTGCCTACGTCCTCACTAAACGTGATTTCCATGAGAGGAGGAAGTTTGGTTGTTTTTTCAGATCTACAACATTGCCCAGCACATAATTGACTCTCCATAAATATTTGTCAAGTGAATTTTGGATGAATAATTTATTAAGAATGTTTACAGAACTTTGCTGGCCTTAGATTAGTTCAAGTGTGTGACCTCAATGAGGGTATAACTTAAGTTCAATCTTTGATTAAGATCCAAACAAACAAATATAGAAGTGATCCTGATAAAGGCTGAACTCATCGTCAAAGCTGAGTGAGTTGCTGAACGCAGGCATAATTTCAAACTGGTGAGTCCTGGAATTGCCCGTTCAAAGCCTGAGCACAGGGCACGAGAAAGGGCAGCCAGCTATAAAAGCTGGGGCATTATCATCGATGTCAGTAAGGCAAGTACTGAGGTGCTTGCGCGTGGAAACCCCAACCTTAACTTTCCTGGATCCATGCTATAACACACACATCCCTCGTACTCATGGTGCCATTTTTAACCCAGAGGATGCTGCACATTTTCAAATCGAGTGTTCAGAATAAATTTCAGTGGAAAATAAAATGCCCATAGTCAGGGAGGTCCTTCCTGCCCCCTCCCTGTCCCCAGTTGTCCCTGTTCGCCCAAGGGGCTTTCCTTTCTCTTTGTCCTCCACTTCCCTTGTGTTTTAAAGGAGTCGTGAACAAAAGCAACTCTTGGCTTACATTTTGCAGACGTTATCCATCAGTAAAATTTGTAGCTAATTGACCTCTTTTCTTGCCAGGACTAAATTTACTTGAATACATTTAGTGGAAAGGCAGTCTAGCGTAAGACACACACTTCTCCAAGTCTTCAGTCGGATCATACCGATCGTACCCTTTGTCAACAGCGTATTTTTTAGATGACTTATGGTCATCATTATGAAAATCAATGATTGATTTTGTGGTATTTTAAACCCAATGATTACTGAAGGGCCAAGAAGGGATATAGGAGGCTTTTTCCCCCTTACCACTGGCCCCAGTCTGGTCCCTCTGTCCACTCTGCAGCTTCTCTGCCACCACCGCCACCGATTCTGGTTTACTGGTGTCAGGGTGATTGCTTCTTAAGGTGAAGTTACCAAACAAGAGTTCTTCCAGCGGGTGAGGGTCACTTGAGGCTTTTATACCAATGTCTGCATCTTCTCTGAGCTACGCAGAAGCTTATCTGAGAGGAATCCTCACGGTTTGAGAAATGTTGTGAAATATGAAAGTTCTAGCAATATGCAATAAACTGATAAAGATTAAGAAACTTGCGCTACTTGGCTTAGAAAATAAGCCTGGGGAATGATTAGATCTTGCCATTTAAATGTTTCATGTATTTTCTAAAATTTGATATTCAAGAGTATGCAGCTCAGAGGAGAAAAGGGGGGCTTAGAGTGGATAAAGAAAAAAAAAAAGAATGGTTACAACGATTGTTTGGAATGCCCTTCTGAGGGAGTCACAGAATCGCCAGTCCTTGCAATTCCTAAAATTAGCACGACTTACTAAATTTACTTGCACTCCTGCCTAAGGACAGGGGAATGGTCACTCTGGGTTCTCAGATTTCCTTCTAACCCCAGGTTCAGAAAAGCCATTTTCTTAACTCTTCTTCCTACCCCACGCATGTCCGAAGTATGTTGTCCGTAAGTTCATAATCAAGCCTAATCTCTTTTAAAGCTATGTTCTTTATGGAGTGTGACAGACACATGAAATTGTCTACTGTCCAGGAGAAATGGGAGCAATGGAATTCAGAATTGATAAAATATAGTGAGTCCTGGTCTTTGAAGTCTGAACCTTAAAACCCCTTGACTGAGTTATCAGGGGCCAGTCTCTTGGCAGCATTTAAGATGCCCCTTTGCTTCATACAAGGAAGTGTGAAATATTAGGACGGAACCCAGGGTTTAGGAGAATACCCAGTACCTCCTCTAAGATACCAAATGTATATATTTACACACAAAGAAGCAGCCTGGATTCAGGTTGGGTTCCTGAGGTTCCAATCGTGTCTCCCTTACCGTGAACTCTAAGGTGTTCGCGGCACATTATTTCTCCTCTGAATGCTCTCCTGCCCTTTACGAAACACAGGGGGCCTGGTGATGTCACTCAGTGGTAGAGCGCTTGTGCAGCATGTGCGAGGCCTTGCGTTCAATCCCCAGTACCACAAAAACACAAAATGGGACATGGGACAATTGCTCGCTGATTTTATGTTTTTATCTCCAGAACACAGCTCAAGCAGAGGAACATGGGATGACTGTCCCTTCATGGGATGACTGTCCCTTGGTGGCCCCAGCAAAGGTCAAGCAAGGTAATTCTACTGAAGAAAAACTAACAGGAGGCCTCTCTTGGCTTAGTGATCACTCCACCCAGTTCTAGAGGAGGAGTCATCAAACAAATGACTCAGAACATTTTCATGCAAAAATAATAAAGAAATGGACAATGCCTTGCTTTCATGCCACAGCAGGAAAATCTGCATTGCCCGTGAGAGACAACTCATTACCTGCACAAGCTGGCACCGGGGCCGCTGCCTCCAGAGAAGTTCGCCTCCAATGGCTGAGAAAGGGCACATCTATCCTGAGAGAAACTGGTTTGATTGCTGAGAAGTCAGGCTAGCCAAAGGTGCTTGCATTTAGCAATTTTCGTGGATTATAGTTCTCCGTATAAATATCAAGTGACAGGAGACAGCAAGGAAGAAAACCAACCTTAGGGCCAAAGGAGTTTTTTAAAAAAGCATAAAAAGAACCAACTCCCTCCTCCGTTCTGGTTTAAAACTGATCTACCTGCTGGGCACAGTGGCACACACCTGTAATCCCTGTACTTGGGAGGCTGAGACAGGACAATCTGCAACTTAGTGAGACCCTCAGCGACTTAGTGAGACCCGGTCTCAAAATAAAAAATAAAAAGGGCTGGGGTGGAGCTTGGAGGTAAATGCCCCTGGATTCAATCTCCAGTACAAAAAAAAAAAAAAGACTGATTTGCCAATTTCAAGTGTAGTTGATGCTGAATATCCTTGGTCTGAGCTCTTCATACAACTTTGGAGCTTCAGGGAGTTTTAGCACTGTATCGTCTATCTCTTTTGTTCTTTGAAGAAGAAACAGACTTGGGGCTTGTTTCTTTTCAGTTCTATGAAGTGGCCTGCTGAAGTTCAGAAACTGAGTTATGATTTATTTATTTATTTGGTACCGGGGATTGAACCCAGGGGCATTGTACCTCCAAGCTACACCCCCAGCCCTATTTTTTATTCTTTATTTTGGAACAGGTCTCACTGAGTTGTGGAGGGCCTCACTAAGTAGCTGAGGCTGGCCGCGAACCCGGATCCTCCAATCTCAGCTTCCCAAGTACTGGGATGACAAGCGTGCGCCACCATGCCTGGCTAGTTATGATTGAAATGCAAGTCTCTTACCACCTAATTCAATCCAGTACTCTTTCCACGTGCCATTCAAGGAACTTTGTTGGCCCCACGACCTAGATGATGACACATGGACTTTAGGTTACATTCCCTGCGGGGAGGAGGGGAGCAGTAGGGCACCAACCTTTCTTTCTAAGAACCCGACAAAGAATCGCCAGTCATTCTGTACTCGAGGGGTCCCCACCAGCTCAGACAACTAAGTTGTTTTCTGGACGCCCAGAAGAATGCTGAAATGTATTTTGGGGGAAGTTGAATGGCTGTGCTTTTGATGGCAGCCCAGACTTCCAATCCCCCAAACAACAGACCCGCCAGGCCCGGCACACTGGCTTCTGACACTTCACCCAGCAGCCTTGGAAAGTGCCAGCCCCTCACAGGGTCACAGCCATCCCAGATGGCACCAGAGAAGAAGCCAAAATACCATGGACTTCTGGTCTCCCAAATTAGCCCTTGTGCACTGATGGCGCAGGAAAGGATTAGCCAAGAATAGTAGTGTTTTTTAAACAGAAATGGAGAAGTCCATAGTTCGGGGGAAGGAATGAGTTCCGCTTCAGGTTTGGGAAGCATGAGATGATAAAGGGCCTCTGAATGGAAATGTCGACAGACCACAAGAGACCAAGAACTGTAGCTTCAGAGAGGAGTTAGGACTGGAGACCCAGGGAGATGTCACCTAGGAGGGGAGTCGTTGAAATGTGGAGGATGTGTGGCTCAGAGGCAACAGTGACCAGAGGGCACAGGCTTCGCAGCTACATTCTGCCTGGATTCAAAGTCTGCTCCTAAGCTGGGCGTGGTGACACACACTTGTAATCCCAGGACTTGGGAGGCTAAGACCGGAGGACCCAGGTTCTTGGCCAGCCTCAGCGTCTTAGTGAGGCCTCTGCAACTTAGTGAGACCCTGTTTCAAAATAAAGAATAAAAAATAGCGCTGGGGGTATAGCTCGGAGGTAGAATGCCCCCGGGTTCAATTCCCAGTACCAAAAAAAAAAAAAAAAATTCTGGTCCTACTACTTAGAAGGTAGATGATTTGGAGGCAAAGTATTCAGTCTCAGATTTCTCATCTGTAACATAGACATAATAATACTACTTTCCTTGTGCAAATTCAAGGAATTAAAGCACAAAAACTTAAGCAAGAAGAATATGAGGCACATATAAATGTTAGCTATTATATTTCTCTTGTTATTCTCGATCTTAAAAGTTGGTTCTCATACCCTTCAGGACAAAATTCAAATGGTTTTGTAGGGTCTCTGACCAGGATCATTCTCAGACCTCTTTCCTTGTTAGGAGTTGAAATGTGTCTTCCGAAAGCGCCTATGTGGAAGTGTTAGCCCCTGTACCTCAGACTGCCGTCTTATTTGGAAATGGGGTGATTGCAGATGTAATCAGTTAAAATGAGGTCATATTGAAGGTGGGTGGACCCTTAACCCAGTGTGACTGGTGTCCTTCTACAAAGGGGAGATTCGGAACAGACACACACACAGGGACAATGCCCTGTGAAGATGAAGGCAGAAATTGGGGTGATGAGTGTGCAACCAAGGAACACCACAGATTGCCAGAAACCACCAGAAACCAGGGTGAAGGATGAGACAGATTCTCCCTCACAGCCCTCGGAAAGAACCAACCAACCCTCTTCTTTTTTTTTTTTTTTCGCAGTACTGGGGATTGAACCCCAGGGCGTTCTATCTCCGAGCTACACCCCCAGCCCTATTTTTTATTCTTTATTTTGAAACAGGGTCTCACTAAGTTGCAGAGGGCCTCACTAAGTAGCTGAGGTTGGCTGCTAACCCACGATCCTCCTATCTCAGCCTCCCAAGTACTGGGATTACAAGCATGTGCCACCACGCCAGGCTCCAACCAACCCTCTTGACACCTCAGTCTAGGACTTCCAGCCTCCAGAACTATGAAACAGTACATGTCTAGTGTTTAAGCCACCCCGTGTGTGGTGCTTCATTACAGCAAACCACGCAGATAGATACACTGCCTGTTCCTCCCTACACAGCTGCAGGGTACCCTGACCTTTCACACCCCAGCTCTGGCTGATCTCTTTGTGTGGAACCCACCCACCACACCCGCTTTGTCAACTTGGTAAATTCCTGTTCATTCTTGCCCTTCAAGATTCTGCTAAAGCATCCCTTCTGGGACTCTTTCAGAGACCGTCCTTCCCAAGGTAAAATTGATCTCTTCCTCCTCAGCTATGACCAGCAGGGATTTATACATTCCTGTCATGACACACAGTGTGTGGAATTTCCATGACGGCCCCGTTCTGCCCTTCTTTTTAGATTACCGTTCTCAATTGTCACGGCACAGTAGAGTCACCCGGCCTGATTTTTAAAGTATTGATGCTCAGACCCTAGCCCTGAGATTCACAACCAGTGATCTGCGCAGAGACTGTAGCATCACTATTTTTCAATAGATTCCCCAGGGATCCTTGTGTGCAGCGGGAGATGGGAACAACTGGAGTGGAGGGTGCTTCCCCAAGATAGGGGCTCCCCGAGGATAGGGGCGCTGCCATCGCCCTGAACAGCGGCCTCCAGGAAGTGCTTAATAATGTGGGTCAAACTGGATGAAGGCGCCCAGGCCCTCGCCCCTCCTCTCCTTCTCTCTACACCTCTCTGCACTGGAAAATTCTACCTCTTCTCAAAATAAACAAAAACCTTACCTGGAACAAACCAGAGACAGGAGAAACAGAAGTAAGTTAATAATATTTTCAAATAAGGAAAAAACAAAAATGCAGAAGGAGCTCATTTTGAATATCCATTGCCCCACCTTGGAATATTTAATGCAATCTCTTTTCTCCTTCTGAACGCGGGGTGTGGGAAAGCAGCTCATGAGCCCAACACTTCTCCGGTTCCCACTCCCTGCCTTTTCCCATGAGGAATTCCAGAAAGGAAATGCGGGGCTATCTTTATGTTTTCCCAACGTCTTGTGCCTACCATCCCTTAGTAAAAATGGAGTATGGGAAGATTTCAGCCCCCCAGTTTTCCTTCTAGTACCTCCCTTTGACTCTCAAATACTCAGTGCCCTCACAATTCTCCCTTTCTCCTTTCTCTCTATTAATACTAAGATGAAAGTAACTGAAAAGGGGCTACTTGTTTTTTTTTTCCTGAGGATAAAATGAATGCACAGTTCTTACACAAAATTTTAAAAAAATTAAAAGGCATAAAAAAGCAATTGGTAACTCTACTATGCATTAGCTGTTGATATTTTTGATGTTTTATCATAAATTATATATCTGTATAAGGAAATGTTTTCATAAATATATGTAATACAAATGTGTGTATGCAAGAGAGATTGAGAATAAAGCACGTATCGTAGTCTCTTGGTGGGGAGACAGTTTAAACTTGCTTCTCTGTACATCCAAAGGATAAGAACTCAACCCTGAAATGCATTAGACTGAAGATATTCCCAAAGATTTTCAAAGAGGAGATAAATGAGGTGTTTTACCCAACTTTTGGAAAATGAAGACACATAGTAAAAAAAAAAAAAAAAGAACTATTCAAGCCGGGTATGGTGATGTAATTCCACTACTTGGGAGGCTGAGACAGGAGGATCATAGCTTCCAGACCAGCCTCAGCAACTTATGAGGCCCTCAGCAACCTAGTAAGATCCTGTTACAAAATAAAAAATAATGGCTGGGCGTGGTGGCGCATGCTTGTAATCCCAGTACTTTGGGAGGCGGAGACCGGAGGATCCGGGTTCGCAGCCAGCCTCAGCTCTCGCTCTCTCTCTCCCTGTCTCTCTCTCTCTCTCCTTAGTGAGGCCCTCCGCAACTTCGTGAGACCCGGTTTCAAAATAAAGCATAAAAAAAATAGGGCCAGGGGTGTAGCACGGAGGTAGAACGCCCCTGCGTTCAATCCCTGGTACCACAAAAAAAATAAAATTAAATTTAAAAATATAAAAAGGGCTGGGGGTATAGCTTGGAGGTAGAATGCCCTGGGTTCAGTCCCCAGTAACACACACGCAGACACACACACACACACAGCCTATTCAAGGTGAATGTGAAACTAAAATGAGCACAGTGGTGTCCCTCTCCCCTGACCTGTCCATCAGAGAGGATTCCGAGTAGGCTCCAAGACAGGCTTTGGCAGACTAGCCTGCAGGCCTAGTCCCGCCACACTCCTTTGCTGGAGAAATGTCTGCAGATACTCTTGTACGACAATATCAAACCAGAATAGTTGTGACAGAGACAATGGTTCACAAAGATGAAAATACCTACTTCCTGATCCTCTGTAGAAACAAACAAACAAAAAACTCCCTGACATAGAGAAACTCATTCTAGTTCCAGGGACTCCAACATGCTGGATCCCTGATTGTATTTTTGTTGTTCATTTGTTGTTCGTGAAGACAAAATTTAATTTCTTCATGGAAAAGAGGAATGAGGAGAATCTCCATTTTTTCAAAGTAAGTAAGAGGGTCAACCTTAGAATCTAATGCTTTGGACCTGTTAGGACAGAGAATATAAGAGGAGGCGGGAAGTTTCCTTAGACTCAGATTAGGAATTAACTACCACTCAAATCACTACATCTCCACATCCATAGCCATAGAAATATCCCTTATCAACATTCGACAGGGGCCAGAGGTGGTTGAATTATCTTAGTGATAGAAACTCACGAAGTTGCAGAGGGCCTCACTAAGTAGAGAGAGAGAGAGAGACAGGGAGAAAGAGAGAGCGAGCTGAGGCTGGCGGCAAACCCGGATCCTCCGGTCTCCGCCTCCCAAAGTACTGGGATTACAAGCGTGCGCCACCATGCCCGGCCTTCTTCATGACTTTTCTTATCTCTTAGTATAACCATTCTTTGCAATTTTGAGACCAATAACATCTTCCATTATTATTTGTTTTATATTTCTATGCCTTGTGTCCTTAATTATAGCTTTTGAAGTCAAAAAGTTTTAGACTTACTTAGAAACTTTCACAATTTCCAGCTCAGAGACGGAAACAAAAGAGCTCTCAGAAATTGCTTTTAAGTGTAATTGAGCTTAGATTTGCATAAAATTGAAGCGAGTGGATTGTTCTGTCTTCCTCAGGAAATTTCATAACAAAAATGACAGAAGACAATCAGATGCCAAAATCATCTGCCTATTGAGGTCTAAACTCTGATGTGAAAGTTGATGGGCGATGAAATACTGAGTTGCAGTACAGAGAGGGGTAAAATGAGCCAGCCAATCCTATGGTCCCTCTCTACTCAGCCCACACCAGGGTTGTCATGACAACTGCTAACAGGTCATACATCAAGTGGTTTAAGAGTTTCTGTTGTGTCTCCACTCCGCAAGAGTCAATCTTCTTGATATTTCTTCCCCAAACTCCACACTTTTAAACTTTGGAAACTCTAATTCCCCTTTCGCTGACAGAAACACAACCATTACCCACTGTTTTCGTGAACTCCTGTAATCCCAGTACTTGGGAGGCTGAGACAGGAGGATTGCAAGTTCGAAGCCAGCCTCAGCAATTAGGCTGTCTCCAACTTAGCGAGACCCTGTTTCCAAATAAGAAATTAAAAAAAATAGGGCTGGGGGTTTATGTAGCTCAGAGGTAGAATGCCCCTGGGTTCAATTCCCAGTACAAAAAAAAAAAATAGTAAATAAATAAACGAGTTCAGAAGTATAAAGTTACAAAGATCCTAAGAGCCCCAAGGCAAACGCCAGCTCCAAGACTCTACCCGTGTTCCAGGGCCACACTGCTGCAACCACCCAACTGTGAGCCAGGAGGCACCAGCTTGCAGAGTCCTGCACCCTGAGCCCTCCTTTCCCTCTGATTTCACACCCATTTTTAACTGTTAGTGTCTATAACCTGTTGACATTTGCCCCTATTGGAATTCCTAAGCAGGTTACACATGCTTAGCAGAGTTCAAGCTAAGAATTTACAATATTTTATTCACATTATCTTTCAATCATTATGCCTTAGATAAATTCCAAGAAGGGGGAGGGTCTCAAAATATCAGTGGTGTAATGGTGACCCCTTTTCTCTCTTTCCTGTAATTTGCTGAACTTTCCACTTTTCTTCACTGAATTATGTAGTGAGGGAGATTTTAAAAAATTGTTTGGGAAAATTGCTTGAGAAAAATCTTAAAATCTCAAGGGGTTTATGCAGAATGCCTCATAGCCGATGTGTTTGTAGCTGGGTATTGAAGGCAAGGTCAGGAGAATACAGCACTTTTATGTACAGTAGTAATGAAAAGAAAGCCTTGGTTCAGGTCCTCTGGCCCTTTGCCATTGTATAGTTTGTGAGCCTAGAAAAATACCTTATCTTACCTAAGCCTCAGGTATTTTTGGGGTTTTTTTTTTTTTTTTGGTACTGAGGATTGAACCCAGAGGCATTCTATCTCCAAGTTACACCCCCAGCCCGATTTTCTTTTTTTTTTTTTTTTTTGCGGTACTGGGGATTGAACCCAGGGGCATTTTACCTCCCAGCTACACCCCCAGCCCTATTTTTTTTCTTTATTTTGAAACAGGGTCTCACTAAGTTGCAGAGGCCTCACTAAGTAGCTGAGGCTGGCTACAAACCTAGATCCTCCGATCTCAGCCTCCCAAGTACTGGGATTACAAGCACGCACCACCACGCCTGGCTCCAATTTTATTTCTTATTTGGAAACAGGGTCTCGGTTGCTGAGAGCCTCGCTAAGTTGCTGAGGCTGGCTGTGAACCTGGATCCTCCGATCTCAGCCTCCCAAGTACTGGGATTACAAGTGTGCGCCACCACTCCTGGCTAGCCTCAGGTTTTTTTTAAGCAGAATGTTATAATTGCATATTATAAATATCATTAATAATTGTATATTATAGAGCCAGGCTCAGTGGTGCATGCCTGAAATCCCAGTACTTAGGAGGCTGAGACAGGAAGATTGCAGGGTTGAGGACAACCTCAGCAAATAGTGAGACTCTCATCAACCTAGCGAGAACCCTGTTTCAAAAATAAAAATAAAATAGGGCTGGGGGTGTAGCTTGGAGGTAGAATGACCCTGGGCTCAAATCCCCAGTACCAAAAAATAAATAAATAAATAGGGCTAGGCTGCAGCAGAATGTCCCTGGGTTTAATCCCCAGTACCACACACACACACACACACACACATAATTGCATATTATAGTGTCCTTGTGAAGATTCACATAAAATAACCATGACAAACAACACACTCATTGGCCGTGGGCAAACACACAATAAACATTTTAATTCATTGTTTTATTATTGCTGTTATTATCACAGGAGTCCTCCTCCAAAGCCCCTAGTCCCAGATAGAACAAGGACTCCAGCAGCATAACAGGGGAAAATCTTCTGGTTCTGCCAAGAATTCCCTCCCAGTGGACAGCCAGTCTTAGGACTAGAAGCCATGTGAAGGACCTCTAAGATGAAGACGTGACTTCGTGAGCATCGTAGAACAGAGCATCAGGACCCCCCCCCTCCACGCAACAGGCTCCCCAGGGCCAAGGCTCCTAGGCGTTGACCCTGCCCTTCCAAGCAGCCCCTCAGAGCAGCTGTGAATGACGAGCAAAGGCCGGCGAGGCTGCCCTGAAGATCCCACGCGGCGGGTGGGAGGTGGGCCCACTGTGTGATCAGCAGCAGCAGATCATCTGAGGCAGGGGGACAGACGAATGGGGCTGCGGCTCCTGTTTCACAACATTACCCAGATTCCCCCGACTCCACAACTCTGACCCTCCCTCGTAAAACCACAGTCTGGGAACAAAAGGTTGGTCACACATGTCCCCAGCTCCCAGAGGAAGCCTGGCAGCAATCACTTTGCAGGCCCTTGAAGAGGTGCCAGGACCAGCTTCCAAGGTCAACGGGTCTATTGAAAACATTTTGCTGTGGTTGGGTTGTTCAAGATAGACCACCTGATGTGGAAAGCAGAGACCCTCGGCTGTCCCGAGGCCAGCCCTCTGCTCTTTGGGAATGCCTTGGGCTGCACCGAAGCCCTTAGAGGAAGCAAGGAGAGAACAGTAAACTGGCTAATCTCTCAGCCCCCAAGATTAGTCTAGGAAAAGTTTTCAGAACATAGATGTTAGAAATCGATTATCACCCTGAACCTCATCGAGATGTATGATTACAATGCACCAATAAAAAAATTGATTATCTAAGCTTCAATCTGAAGAAATTGAGCTACAGACACATATCATAATATTCTCCTACATTTCCAAGTCTCCAAATTTTGGCCGTGGGCCCCGGAAACCCAGGAGACTGAAAACAGCAAAACAAGGCATTTCACCTCATTCTTCATTCCTATCTCCTACAATTTCCTGTCAAATCTGCAGCTGTCCTCTGAGCCAGGCTTCACAAGGCACACAGTGACATTTCCAGACTGAAAAAGACCCCAGGGGTCACCGAGGCCATCCTCCTCTCTCCTAGAAATTACACCCAATTCTTGAGATACGCTCATGGCTTTGCAAATTTGATATTCTGTAAACATCTTCCAGTCCTTCTGCCACGTGCAGAATCTCTGTTTTGCACTTCACAGTAGCCTCTGATGATAAATACACCGTTGCCACGTTTCGCACATGCCACAGGTTTCTACTCAATGTCCCCAGTTGGGCCAGGCCACGGTGCAGGGTACAAAATCTGGTTGTGTCTCAGGACTTGGAGGTTCCTAAGATATGGGGAATGAGGAAGAAGAGGAGTGAAGGGTGACTCGGTGATTTTGAGCCTCAATGACTGATATGTGGCTTCTGATAAAATAAACAATTAAAAAAATAAAACAGGGCTTGGGATGTAGCTTGGAGGTAAAATGCCCCTGGGCTCAATCCCCAGAATAGATGATGATGATGATAGACAAATAAATGATAGATAGATAGATAGATAATGAAGCTGTGTGTGGTAGCACATGCCTGCAATCCCAAGAGGATCACAAGTTCAAGGCCAGTCTCAGAAACTTAGGGAGGCCCTCAACAACTTAGTGAGACCCTGTTTCAAAATAAAAAATTAAAAAATAATAAATAAGTAAACAATTAAAGAAGTAGAAAAATATTAAGGGTATGGAGATGACCAGGCTGCAGATTCATGGGTTCCTTGGGCACAGAGTCATTTTTTAGGGCATTTAGACCTTCCTTCTGGATCCAGAGAGGATTATCACATAGGACAAAGAAAACTACTTCTAAAGACTTAAAGTGGAAGAAAAGGGAAGCTACTATTTGTCACAGAAGATATATAGAAGCACAGGAAGGATATCCTGCAACATAGCACTAAAACTTAGTAGATATTAATATACATATAGTAAAATAGTAAGCGTCTTCTGTTTCCAGCATAATTTCCAAGAAAACCATTGGAGTGACGATAAGGGAAGTAACGAGGTTCCTGCTCCCTAAGTCAACCTTGACTCCTCACCTGAGCTCATAATTGCAGAACAGTTTTCAAGCTCCCCCCCTAAAATAAAAAACTTTTTTAAGCAGAACGACCCTGGTCATCAAATGTTTCTTATATGAGATGATTTCCAAAACTCTCAACAATCACTCTCCCTCCTCTGAATATATTTTAGTTCATTCAGGTCCATCTGAAAATGTAGTATCTAGAATATTAGAAAAGTTCCCAAATCCAGTCTGACCTTGTTAAAAAAAATATCAACACCTTATGCTGGTCACATTATTTCCTTTAATGTAACCAAATGCAATGGGAAGGCACTATTGACTTGTCTTGCCTTGGGCCCATTCATTTCAGTTTGTCTTTTTTAAATAGTTTTCCTTTTATATTTATGCAATTGTTTGGGCTGTCTTCACACATAAATAGAGTCCTAAAAATAGGCCATTTAAAATAGCATTTCCCTCTTAAAATGATGTTTCCCATTGAGCATAAGCTAAGGAATTGAAGTAATTGAGTAACTCATTTTAGCATGACTTTAAAGGGGGCAGAGGGAAAACCTTTGCAAATATATTAATATTCATCTAATAAATTTTTAAGTGAATTAAGTTTATTCCTGACTGGATCCCTAAAGGGTACTCACAGTTCTTCACAGTTCTTTTGGTCTGACCAAAGTAAAAACTTGCCCCTATTAAGTTATACCGTATAGATTTTCACTGCTTGCCAATCTCATGTACCAAAACCACTTCAAATCTGGATTCTGACTTCACAATAACCATTCTTCACAGATGTGGATCATTCCCAAATTAATTATCAGGCCACTTGAGACGTCTTTCAAATATTCAATGAAAATATTGAGTTGGGTCAGGGGACAAACTAAGGCTACTGTGGCAATACATAATTTTCCTCCTTCTCAAACTGGGCTCCTCAGAGTCACATTGTTAATGTACACTTCATTAACTTGGAAAATAAGCTGTTATATTACATAAGTAATTGACAAACATAAACTATTTTCACAATAGTTCAATAAAATTTACTGGATTGAGTTTATTGAGACTTAATGAAATTTATCAGATTAAAGAAACATACAAGTAGGCATCTTATTAAGAAAAATGTTTTTAAATTGGAATACAAAAATAATGAAGTATTTTACATAAGGTTCCCATTTGACTTTATGACATAACTTTCTGGTATAGATCAAAGATTGAAGCTAAAAGAGGAGTTGAGCATGCATAAAATTGATGTTGACCATGGACTAACAGGGGTCACTACTCAAACTTGACCAGCCCTGTGACATCACAAATATTTAATGACATTCCTGAATGTTTTATGGCTGCATAGGCAATCCAATCACTCTGGGGCTCGACATAAATAGAGTCCTAAAAAGAGGCCATTTAAAGTAGCATTTCCCTCTTAAAATGATGTTTCCCATTGAGCATAAGCTAAGGAATTGAAGTAATTGAGTAACTCATTTTAGCATGATTTTAAAGGGGGCAGAGGGAAAACCTTTGCAAATATATTAATATTCATCTAATAAATTTTTAAGTGATATAAGTTTATTCCTGACTGGATCCCTAAAGGGTAATCACAGTTCTTCATTTTTTCTCCAGCCGAACCCATATCCTTACCTCCTCTGGTCTCCATAGAAGAAATGGTGGGTTTGCTTACAATGACAAGGTTTGACTTGCTAAGACCGATGTCTATCTCAGCCCCGCTATGACCTGCCTTCCCAGGCCAGTGGCCTCATGGCAAGGTTCTCTCCCTGCTAGGCCATCAGAGGCCACTCACCCTGAGAATAGCAAGGAAGTTGGAAACAGACCCAGAAAGGGGGACAGAGGGCTGGGTGTGGAACTCATCACAGTGCAATGACTCTTCTGCCTTCTTGGGTCCACCTGGCCTAGGTGTGGCAAGAATGTTCCAAGCTTGTTGACAGAAACCTCATACTAGAGTGACTAATCATTCCAGTCTGCCCAGGACTGAGAGGTACCCTGGACATAGGACCTTGAAGGCTAAAACTGAGAAAGTCCCTGTGAAGTTACAATGAGTGGATCACTCTACTTCATATGTTCCAACAGTGGGATTGTGGGGACTCATCGAGTCACCAAATCCCTCAATTCTCCCTGAAATCCAAACTACTATGGAAAAACCAAACAACAGAACAAAACCCCACCTGTTGCTAATGCTACTTGTCAAAGTCCAAGATCCCAGCCCTTCCTGTGGAGTCCTGAGGGTGTGCCGGGGTCGGTGGCTCCTGATGGGTTATCATTCAAGGAGCCACAAAACATGGTGGACGGGAACGTTGCTCCTGCCCCCAACTGCCCAAGCCCCAATGCCATGTGACCTGAAGGATTTTTCTTAACTCCCCTGTTCTTTAGTCATTTGTAAAAGAGGAAGAAGAGTAGGGCCCACCTCATAGGTTTTTGAGAATCCAGTACGTTATGATAGAAGGAGCCTCGTGCGGGACAGGCACGTAGTACACAAACATCTGCTAGCATTTCTATTTTTATTGGCCCAGCAGATTTTGCCTGATCTTTGCTTGAGAAACATTCTTACTCAGCTCGAAGCACCGTGCTAGGTTCTAGGAATACGTTCATGAGTAAGACTCAGCTCTGCCTCGGAAGCAGCCTGCAGCATCGCGGGCAAGACAGACAACCTGGCAGCTACACTACAGTGAAGTGAGCGGGAGGTTAGGAGTTCAGGACTCATGGATGCTATGGGATCCTTAGGAGGTGACATAACACTGCTTTCAGAGTTATGACGGTGACACCTGGATTGAGAACTAAAGGAGAAAAGGGGATTGGTCAGATCAAGATGGGGAGGAGACTGCGGACATTTCAGACAGAGGAAACAAGCAGCGTTCTCAACACGATGCTAAAACATTAAGTTGCATGCCCTGTGAGGTCCACGGATAGACCCGGGTTGTGGCAGAAATAGAATTGTCTCCCACTCTGCCCCTGGGAACAGCACCCTGGTCTCTTCTAGGTCTTAGCTGAGAACAAAGCCCCCCAGATGCCTTTGGACTTAAGCATGGTCTCGCAACTAAGTTTTAGTCAATGTGCCAACTTCCAGAATAGACATTTTTAAAGGAATTTGCTTTCCCTCACTTCCTCTCTCCCCTCCCTAAGAACTGGAACCGGTGGACGTGAAGCGAGCCAGTGTCAGTGATACAGATGAGTACAGTGGCCTGGAAGGCAGCGGAACCATGAGAAGGAAGCAACCTGGACCCGCAAATGCCCGTGGAGAGCAGACTCCACCAGCCTTGGGCCTCTGCTTCCGGGCTACTTCAACAAAGTGAACAAACACTTCTGCGTGTGTGTGTGTGTGTGTGTGTGTGTGTGTGTGTGTGTGTGTTACTGGGGATTGAACTCACAGGTGTTTTACCTCTGAGCTACACCCTCAGCCCTTTTTGTGTGTGTGTAGTACTGGGGATTGAACCCAGGGCATTCTACCTCTGAGGTACACCCCCAGCCCTATTTAATATTTTATTTTGAAACAGTCTCACTAAGTTGCAGAGGGCCTCGCTAAATTTCTGAGGCTGGCTGTGAACCTGCGATCCTCCTGGCTTATCCTCCCAGTACTGGGATTACAAGTGTGCACCAACATGCCCAGCTTTTTGTGGGGGGGGGGAGGCGGTTGAGCACAGGGACATTCTACCTCCAAGTACACCCCAGCCTTATTTTTTCATTGTTTTAATTTGGAAACAGGGTCTTGCTAAGTGACTGAGAGCCTCACTAAATTGCTGAAACTGGTATAGAACCTGTGATCCTCCTGTCTTAGCCTCCCAAGTACTTCAAGTACTGGGATTACAGGCATGCACCACCACGCCCAGCCTCTTCTGCCTTTTTAAAGCCATGACATATTGGGATATCTTTATCGTGACAGTTTATCATATTCCCTAACTAAGAAAAGGATAAAGGGAGAAGAGGCATAAAGCCCAAAGAGGAAAAAGAAGGAGTAGAATAGAAGAAAGTGGAAATGTGAAGGCCAGAAAGAAGGATAGGACTAAGAGACAAAAGAGCTATTTGAGCTTTCTACTGTTCAAGTGACTGGAGAGAGCACTACAGGTATTTGCTATGCAGTTATTTCCAAATTAGCAAATCTGGTGATTAAAGACAGATGACCTGAACCAGTCAAGGCCTCAGGCAAGAGAAAAAGTGGCATGTTAGCGAGTTGGCCATGGAACTGCTCTCCATCCTCTGGCACGACTGCCTCCACTTCTCCAATGCTAAAGGGAAACTTAGCGATGAGCACTAACTTTATGTGGATACTTCCTATAGGCTGAGCGCTTTGCGTGGGTCACCTCTCTTCATCCCACAATGACCTTGGGGTAAGTATTCTGATCATTTAGGTCTGAGAAGTTAAATAATTTATCCAAGGTCATGTAGATGGCAAGTGACCAAGGTAGGATTCAAATCTAGCCATGTCTCCATAGCCCATGTATCTGCTACATTATTCTTCCTACTAGGTTGGAGTCCTAGAGGGAGCCTAGATTTCCCCTAGAGAATGCTTAAAAGTTTTAAAAGAGAGTTCAAGTTTAATCATCATCGCACAGAAGAAATACACTTTGTACCAGGTGATCCACGCTAGTACCCATAGTCGATGGGCTCAGAGGGGGCACCTGGTCCAAGAGCAGCCAATCCATAGTGCAGCCAGGGAAAATGGCAGCCGTGATTGGTGCAAAGCTATGGGCTGACACATTAGACTTAGTCCCTTATATATTTGAACTTGAAAACAGTAAGATAATGTACAGTTATCTATAGGAGATTAAGCTAAAAAGTCACACTGCTGAGACGGAGGCTAGAGAAGCCAAGAGCAGGTTTGAAGTTAAGAGGAAGCAGAAAGTTCGAGAAAGCAGGGTAAAGAATAGATATGTGCCATGGAAAAGGGACTGTGTAGCCCATGAATGTGAGCCAGAGATAAGCGCACAGCTCAAGTTCAGGCCATTTGTGTCCATACCATACAGCTGCCTTTTCTGAGATAACCTGAGGAAGTATTTTTCTTTTCTTTCTCTCTCTTTTTTCTTAATGAAACCACAAGAGTTGAAAGAGAAAAAGAAAGAGAGATGTATCTAGGACAGTGGTTCTCAACATGAGTTCTAGGAACATCTAGGGACCCTGAGGCTTTTTCAGGGTCTCTCTGAGGTCAACTATTTGAAGAAGGAGGAGATAGAATTTACTCTTTTCACTTCCAGTTTTACACATCTGAAGAGAGTATGAAAAGTTCGTGAATATAGTTTGAGATTTCACATTGCAGCCAATCTTTAAGAAATAACCAGGACGAGGATGTAGCTCAGTAGTAGGGTACTTACTTAACATGTGCAAGGCCCTGGGTTCGGTCCTCAGCACAAGATGGATGGAAGGAAGGAAGGAAGGAAGGAAGGAAGGAAGGAAGGAAGGAAGAAAGGAAGGAAATCACCTGTCAAGTTTGGGTGTCTTATTATAGAAGAATATCCATAATTACCTGAAAGGCTATTAAAACACTTATCTTTTCCAAATAAATTTATGTGCGACAGACTAGATTTTCAATTAAAATGATATGTCACAATAGATTAAATGAAGAAGCAAATATGAGAATTCATCTATCTACCAATAACCCAAATATTAAAGAGGGAGGTTAGCAAAAATGTAAAATGATAGTAACTCTAATCACTATTTTTTGTTTTGGAAAATATACTTCTTTTCATAAAAATTATGATATTTGGGCTACCAAGAAATTGGTTATTATCTTTAAATGAATTAATAAGTATTCTTAAATTGTATCAGTAAGTATGATAGATACAGCTCACATAAATCTCTTTGGGGTCCTCAGTAATTTTTAAGAAACTAAAAGTATTTAGAAATGTAAGAGTTTGAGAATTGCTGCTCTCATTTTTTAATGACTTTATTTTTTAGAGCAGTTTTAGAGTCATGGCAAAAGTGAGCTAAAAGCACAGTGATTTCTTGTACATCCTCTGCCTCCTCGGGTGCATAGCTTCCCCTACCATTATACTCATGTATTCCCCACCAGAATAATACACTGGTTAGATTTGATGAAGCTACATGCACACCATTATCCCCCCAAATCCATAGTTTACTTTAGGGTTTATTCTTGGTGTTGTGTATTCTATAGGTCTTTGTTTTATTTTGTTTTTGTGATACTAGGGATTGAGCCCAGGATGGTCTTCCACTGAGCTACATCCCAGCCCTTTTTATTTTGTTTGTATTTTGAAACAGCGTCTTGTCTTAAGTTGCCCAGGATGGCCTTGAACTTGTGATCCTCCAGCCTCAGCTTCCTGAGTAGTTGGGATTACAGGAATGTGCCACTGTGTCCGGCTTCTATTCTGTAAGTTTGGGCAAATGTATACTGACATATATTCATCTATATGGTATCATACAGAATAGCTCCACTGCCTTAAAAATCCTCTGTGCTCTACCTATTTAGCCCTCCTTCCCCCCAACTCCAGGAAACCACTAATCTTTTTAGTTTCCACAGGCTCACTGTTTTCTGAATGTGGTAGAGTTGGAGTCATACAGTATATAGCCTCTTCAGATTGACTTTTTTTCACTTAGTACCATGAATTTAATGTCCCTCCATTTTTTCTATGACTTTATAACTCATTCTGTTTTAGTGCTAAATAGTATTCTATTGACTGGATGCACCCCAATTTGTTTATCCATTCATGTACTGAAACATATCTAGGTTGTTTCCAAGTTTTGGCAATTATAAATAAAGCTGCTATAAACATGCACATGCAGGTTTTGTGTGGACATAAATTTTCAACTAGTTTAGGTTGAAAATCGCACCAAGTCGTGCGATGCTAGATTGTATGGTAAGAGTATGTTTAGTTTTGTAAGAAACCACCGAACTGTCTTCCAAAGTGGATGTTCCATTTTGTATTTCCACTAGCAATGAATGAGAGAGTTCCTGTTGCTCCATATCCCCTCCAGCATTTGGTGATATCAGTATTACAGATTTGGGCCACTCTAATAAGTATGTAGTAGTATCTTATTGTTGTTCTCATTTGCATTTCTCAAGTGATGTAAAATGTGGACCATCTTTGTACATGTATATTTACATCTATATATTTTTGGGGGAAGTATATGTCAAAATGTTTGGCTCATTTTTAAGTTGGGTTGTGTATTTTCTTATTGTTGAGTTTTAAAAACTACTTGTATATTTTTATTAAAAAATCAACATATCTTTTTCAGCTATGTCTTTTGCAAATATTTTCTCCTAGTCTATAGCTTGTATTCTAGTGCTCTTGACATTGTCTTTTGCAGAAGCTTTTCATTTTGTAGTTTTGCATTTCACATCCAGGTCTATCATCCATTTTAGCATAATTTCTATGAAGGGTGGAAGGGCTGTATCCAGATTTATTTTTTCTGCATGTGGATAGTCAGTTGTTCCACTACCACTTGTTGAAAAGACTATCTTTTCTCTGTTATATCTCCTTGACTCTTTGTGTTGGTTGATCAGTTGATTATATCTATTTTGAATCTGTTTCTGGGGTCTCTGTTCTGTTTCATTGATCAATTTGTCTTTTTTTTTCCACCAATACCACACTGTCTTGATTATTGTAGCTTCATAGTAATGTAATGTTTGGGTAATGTCAGTCCTCCAAACATTGTTCTTCTTCTTCAATATTGTGTTGACTATTCTGGGTCTTTTGTTTTTCCATTTAAACTTTAGGATTATTTTGTCAAAATTTATAAAATAACTCCCTGGAATTTTGGTTGGGATGCATCGAATCTACAGACCAACTTTGAAAGAACCGGCATCTTAACAATATGGATTCTTCCTGCCTATAATGTGGAAAATCTCTTCATTCATTTAGTTCTTCCTTAATTTCTTTTGTAAGCATTTTGCAGTTCTCTTCATATAAATACTATTCATATTTTGTTAGATTTATATCTAAGTATTTCATTGTGGGAATGCTAATATACATAACTTGGTGCTTTCAATTTCAAATTCTACTTGTTCGTTGCTGGTATAAAGGAAAGCAATTGAATTTTGTATATTAACTTTGCATCCTATAATGTGCTACAATTGCTTATTAATTCCAGAAGTGTTTTGTCAATTCTTTTATATTTTCTACGTAGACAATAAAATCATCTGTGAACACAAACAGTTTTTTTCCTCCCTCCCTATCAGTGTTCTTTTATTTTCTTTTCCTATCACATTAACTAGGTCTTCCAGTATGATTTTGAAAAGGACTGATGAGAGGAAACATCCTCTTCATGTTCCAGATCTGAGAGTGAAAACATCTAATTTTTCATTATTAAGCACAATATTAGCTATGGGTTTTGTATATTCTTTATCAAGTTGAAGAGTTCTCTATTCCTAGTTTACTGAGAATTTTTATCATGAATGGTGTTGGATTCTGTCAAATGCTTTTTCTGCATTTATTGATTTGAGGATGTGATTTTTCTTCTTCAGCCTGTTGATGTGATAGATTATATTAGTTGGTTTTGAATGTTGAATCAGCCTTGAATACCCAGGATAAATCCCACTTGGTTGTGGCGTAAAATTCTTTTTGTATATTGTCGGATTTGATTTGGACCAGAAATGGAAGTCCGCTTGAGCATTGTTAACCCCCCTCCATCACTTAGACTTTCATTCAGGTGGCTTCGCACACTGGCCACGACCCCGGGGTCACTGCCTTCTCACCAGTTTAATCCAGGATGCTCTCAGATGACGCCAGGGATGCAGGAAGTAAAAGCTAGGGTACATGGTATTCTGTGAGGCCTCTTTGCACCACCTAATTTTCAGTTGTTGTTTTTAATTCGCTCTTTAATTAAAGCCTTAAGTTATAAGTCTCCAGCTGCTTTCATGTAGCAGGAGCTTGTTGACAAATCCAAATGAACTCACTTCGTAAGATTCATAAAGATTGCCTCATGTTGAAACATCCTCCCTTCTGTTAAATCATTTCACTCCAAGGCATGATAACTCCACTTTGTAACCTAAATCTTTATGGACACAAAACACTGAGTGGCTTGATTATTAGTATAGCCAAGCAGATTTCTTAAGTACATAGATTAACTTATTTATGTAGATAACTCTTGTGGGGCTATTGTCAAAATTAAATGCTTAGAAACACAAAGTGTTCAATAGGAAGACATGCTCAAGAAATGGTGACCATTATTAAATCTTCTCAATTGCCTTGTAAGTTACTTGCTGTTATTATCACCACTTTAAAAATGAAAAGATAGACATTAAGCAATTCCCCAGGTCACCCAAGTGTTACAGCCGGGTTTGGAACCCAGACACTTTGGCTTAAGAGCCCGTGCTCTTAATCACTATATTTATGACTTTGATTTGTTAGAAATTTAAGCCACTTATGGTGGCTATACCTGTAATTCCAGTATTCAGGGAGGCTGACATAAGAGGCTCCCAGGTTCAAGGCCAGCTTTAGAAATGTAGCAAGACAGGGTCTAAGTTGCGGAGTTTCAAAATAAAGAATAAAAAATAGGGCTGGGGTTATACCTCGGAGGTAGAATTGAGCCCCTGGGTTCAATCCCCAGTACCGACAGAAAGGAAGGAAGGAGGGAAGGAAGGAGGGAAGGAAGGAAGGAAGGAAGGAAGGAAGGAAGGAAGGAAGGAAGGAAGGAAGGGAAAGATTGCCAGACTCTCAGCAACCTAGCAAGACTGTTTCAAAACAAAAATAAAAAGGGCTGGCAGTGTAGCTTGGAGGTAGAATGCCCCTAGGTTCAATCCCCAGAGAAGAAGGAGGAGGAGGAAAAGAAGGAGAACAAAGGGGGAGAGAAAAAAGAAGAAAAATAAATTTATTTTAAATTCAGGTAAGACAGACTTTTCTGTTTTGTTTTTATTTTAGACCTCTGATGATCTGTAACATTGGAGAAATAATCCTCCACTTAAATTCCTTTTTTCCTTTGTTTCAGAAATAATTTTGAGTAAACTAGTTTATACTTACTTAATGTTATCCTTATCAACATTGCAAAAAGGGAGTAATGAATTGACAATCCTCCAAGGTCATGGGAGCAATATGGAGAGTTTGTCCCCAATATCGTCTCTCAAAAAACGAAAGCTCTCTCTGATAAAATTCTTTAAAAAAAAAAAACTGGCTATCCAGATAACTCACAGCTCTCTCCTTGTGAGTTTTGTGTGGTAGATCCTACAGGTTGCAGGACAGGATTTGGCTGACATGGTGCAAGTTCACAGCCAGGCCATGAGATCCTGTAGGACACGTCCCACTTGTGGGCACATTTAGTTGATGCTCAGAAAAACGATGCCACAAAAGGTTACAAGCAAATGTTAAAAGACCGGCAGAGGGAAGCCGTGTATGTCCATGCTGCTGACTTCAGTTTCAGTTACTATTAATAACAATAATCAGAGTGAAACTTTTTCTTGCCAGACTCTTGGAACTGAGAATCGAAACACTTGGCAGTTCATACCCATTTCCTATACATCTGCTATGGTCCTAATGTTTACATCCCTCTAAAATTCATGTGTTGAGACCTAATCACCAAGATGATTAGGAGATTAGGAGGTGAGGCCTTTGGGGGGTAAGGTTGATGAGGTAGAATAGAAAAGATAGAAATATTAGGCAGAAAGGAGACTTTGGGAAAATAGAGATTTAAAATTTTAAAAGTTCATAATCTAACTCCACCCTATAGGGTGCGTTCAGTCAGGCAGAAGCCTTAGTGAATCCATACCCTTAATCACAATGGCTCCTCTCCACACCTGAGATGCTTAATGTAAATAGGGTGGGTGAGGAGGACAAAAGGCCAGACCCCACTGCCTATCTGTTGCCAGGGAA
>PVJS01019501.1:0-33648 GCA_004027185.1 Glis glis | reverse complement strand
CTGGCTACATAACCTGTTTTGAAAAGTCTTACAGTTCTTGCTAAATAATTTGGAATTTATTCTAATTCTATAATGAAGTCATTTGTACATCTTAGTAGGGAAGTGACATATCCCGACACACAAACACACACACACACACACACACACACACACACATACACCTGACACAACCTGATACATATATAAAATTATTTTTATGCTTTTATTGGTACATTAGAGTCTCACATCATAATGTAGTTCATAGTGATGGTGACATACATGCACACAGCACTTGGTGGGCTTAAAATGATCTTTTAATGATCATTTTGACTGCTGCTGTAGCACTTGTGGCAGATGATGGTGCTATGGGGTAGGGTGTAGAAAGGGACATGAAGATGAATGGGGAGAAGTGGGGAATGCTTTTGAGACAAAGTGGACACATTCAGGCACATTCAGGTTTGCCTGTGTGTCAGGGCATCAGAAAGACTTCCCTGACTACCATATGACTTCTCTGATATGAGATACTATCTCCCATAGGTCTACCTAATTTTTATAGCAGCATTATTTTAAATGATCTATTTTCTTGTTTGGCACCTATCTACAATCACTATATTAGTGGGGCATGAGTGCTGGGAACTTGTGTGTTTGGTTCATTGTCACATATATAGCACATGAAACACTGCCTGACACAAAGCAGGTGCTCATTAAAAGAATGAGTGAGCAAATGAACTAACAGATACAACTTCTACCCAATGTTTCTTGAGCAATATAGGTCAATTCCTATCCCACAAAAAAGTCCTTAAAATGACAGAAAGCAGCTATGCTATACCGCTTGATTTTCTCGATACTAATTATTTTGACTTCCTTAAAAGATCCCGTTTATACACAATCACCACTTCACATCCATGATCTCTGTGATAGTTGATTCAACCAGCTATGGATAATATATGAAATAGATAATAGATAATATATGAATTGGTAGATGAAATAGATGAATTGGTAGATGAAATATCTATGAAATAGTTAATAGATAATATATGAATAATAGATAATATATGAAATAGATAAGAGATAATGGATAATATATGAATAGATAATATATGAATAGAAGATATATGAAAACAAACTGTGTCTGCACTGATCATTTAGTCTTTTTATTACCATTATTCTATATACAATATAGTTGTTATGGTTATATATAGAATGGCCCCTTGAAGAGCTCATAAATTAGCGTTTGGAGCTGATATAATAGTCTTGAAGGTTATAATCCAAGCAGTAGATAAATCCATTGTAATGGATTTACCTGGGTGGCACCAGGTAGCTGGTAGGGTGTGGTGGGAGATGGGTCCCTGGGTGTGTAGCCTTCGGGATTATATTTGGTTCCTTCTCCCTCCCTGCTCTCTCTCTTGCTTCTGGCCTCTGTGGTGTGAGAAGCTCAGCCCATGTGCTCTCCCTCTCTCTGCCTCCTGCTGCCATGCCCCGAGATCCTTGGTCCCTGTCCTCGCATGGACTGAACCCAAAACTGTAAGAAAATAAATCTTCTTTCCTCTAAATTACAGGGTCAGGTCTTTAGATTATGGTTGTGAGAATGTTGACCGGAACAACAGTGTAACAATAATTCATAGCATAGGAAGCTATTTGAGAATCTGCAGATTATAGTGTATTCAGGGGGTCTTGGAACTAATTTACACAGATAATAAGAGAGAAATGACAACACTTTATAATTTCCTAAATATCCGAGGGGATTTTAAAACTTTGATTTAGAGAATGAAAAAACACGTGGGCTTCAATGGATTTGTATTTATATATGAACATATATCAATTAGCAATGATTAAGTCATTAATATTATATATGCTCATATTAACTACAAATAGCTCATTTCAGTACTGCACACCACATATTTTCTTTTTGAAGGTCAAACAAATATGAGAGATCATAAATAAAAGGTAAGAAATTTTTCATTGCTGAAAATCTGGCCAAACTAAACTCTGTGGAAAAAATAGAAGTAATTTAATTGTCTATAGTGATAGGACTTAGTGGTGCAGATGGTTCATTCCCACTGATGATTCTACTCCTTAGTAATAGAAAGTCTATTTCATCTGGGGCTAAATTGAGCATCTCTCCCTACAGCTGTTTGGCCATGTAACTGTGTTCTGACCAATTATATAAAAATAGAAGTGATAGGTTGAGGGTATAGCTCACTAATAGAGTGCTTGCCTAGCACATGTGAGGCCCTGTGTTTGATTTCCAGCACTGAAAAAGAGGAAAAGAAAAAAAAAAGTGGTGTTGTGTAAGAGTTCAGCAAAGACTGCTTAAAGAGAACTGGCTGTGATGGAAAGAGAGACCCTTTATTCACCCTCCCTCACCTTCTCCCTTCCTATTATTGGAAGGCAGATGTCATGTTATTCTGCAGGAGCTCCCACAGTTGTCTTGGACCATGAGTCAACTTGAGCCATATGCTGAGAATGGCAGAATAGAAAAAATGGAAGAAAAAGTGGTCCCTACAGCGGTTCATTGCTTACTTCCCAATAACAGTTTTCAGTCTTCATTAACCTTCTGTTACTTGGGCTTTTCTGTTGTATGCAGATGAAACTAATTCTAATTGATAGGGACTTCATCCCTTTACTAATAATTTTCCAGTGTTTTACAAAGTCATTCCTTGAAACCTGTAAAAATTATTTTGCTGCTTCACTGAAAAAAAATGGAGGAAAAATTCACTTTGAGAAACCTAAAAACCAGTTCTAATGCTTTCAACACTGACGGTGAAAGACAGTACTGGATGAATCAGGTATACCCACTCCAGCACTGGTCTGTTATTAGTATGTCTTTCATGTATGTCCTTTTAAGCACTTGGTAGGACATATGAATTGAAATTACTGGTATTATTTGCATGCTGACAAGTATGATTATATGAAGAATTATTATTTAAAATTCACAAATGCTAAGTTATTTTATAGTTTTCATAGTTGCAATATAAATGTTCATGGTTACTGTCATGATTAAGATAATAATGTATTTTAAAACTGTCATTAAATTAGTCATTGAGTGATTGATTATATTCCAGGTTAAAATGAAAAGAAAACCATTAATTTGATGAATTCATATTAAATAGTTATGATCATCATCTACTTAAATGTATAATATTTCTAATTTTAGTTGGACTTATAGAAAATATAATCTAATAGATTTGGCAAATCTATACTATTTGTGTATCCCTAATGTTTATAATAACAATGTATTTCTGTTAGGTGGTCAGATAGGTGTAAGCACTGGGAGGCATGCTGCAGGAACTGCCTGAAGGACTCCCCATCCTGGGCATGCGTGCTGAGAAGTAAGTTGCTAAATATTCCCTCAGGGATTTCTACCCCCTGAGGACTTTCCACCTTCAGAGATCTTCTCAGGTCTTCCTGTAAACAGGCAGACCCCCAAAACTTAAAAATATTTCCATAAAACCTTCCGCATTCTGGGACCACACCCCCAAAAAAACCCTAAGTGGAGAAACCCACCTTTAAACCCGCCCAAAAGTGTGGCTAACTTGTGTTTAAAACTTCTAAGTAGAACTTCCTCTTTTGAGAGTTTAGGGGAAATGCCTCTGGGTGCACTTTTGCAGAGAGGGACCCAAAGTGACCCCTGCCTAGTTAAAATGCTTGTAACGTATCGTTAGCATGGTGGTTTTGCTTGGGTGGTTATGGGTAAGCACATGCGCAGTAACTAAAACAGGCATGTAAGCCCCTCTGCTACTCAGTCCCATCAATCAAATGACCTCGGAACCCTTCAAAGAATCAGGAACTAAAATCAGATAAGAGCAGGTGCCAGCACTCCACCGGGGCCTCTGTCCACTTGGTTAAGAGAGCCACTCTCTCCCCGTGAGAGCTTCTGTTGTTTGCAGTAAACCTCCTTGCTTGCACTAAGCGACTGCTTGGTATCTTCTCTGAATTCCTTCTTTTGAGCACACCACAACCAGCTCGGGGACCCTACTCATGGGGCTGACAGAGAATATTTATGTTATAAATATTCTCTGCTTAAAGACTACCTAATGTACCAAAATCCAAAATTACAAAGCACATAACCATAAGCTATTATTTACTGTGTCTTTTCATGTAACATTGTGCATGGAGTGACTTATCTTCTATCAACAGAGATGGACACATCTAACATGAAATTTAAAACCTTCGGTGTGTTTTATGATTGATATTTATAGAAATAGCTACGATGACATATGGGAAGGAGAGATTTAATCTGTATTGGCATTGGGGATAGAGTAGGAATGCTTTACCTATGCCTTGAAGGATGGGGAAAAATCAGCAGGTAAGAAAGGACAGCTGAACCAGAAAAAAATGTCTCAAACACAGACATGGAAACATATACAAGCCACCTTGTCCTGGTATTTTTCCAATAGCAAACCTCAACCAAACACACTGACAGTGTCATGTCCAATGATTTCATGAACTCTAACAACTCCATTTCAAACACCCTGCCTTTGATATGCTATCTCCTGTACATCCAGACTAGTGACTTCAGTATTCTCAATTCACCAATCCATCAATCTCATCATTATCTACTTTTCCATCTTCAGAATTTGGGGGAGAATTACATGAGATTGCAATTTAACTGTTGCTAGGTAGCTTCTCAAAACATTCATGCACATAGCATATGAATCACAAAGAAAATAAGGGACTACAGAGAATCCTAAACATAGGTTTCATACTTTGAAGTCATTACCATAGTTTAAGGATTTAAACTTTTTTCACTGGGATTTCTAATCCAATGCCAATTGTTTTGGAACCAATTCATTTTATTTCCATATATACTATATAAACATTCCTTTAAAATAAAAACAATGACAACGACTCACCATATGCCCTCATGAAGCTAGTCAGGCTTTACTTTTATTAGTTTCCATTACATCCTCAGTTAGTGGGACCTGGAAAAGCCTGAAAAGCTTAATTATATCCATCAGCCAAAAGTTATTTCCTATAAATAATGACAAACTGTGGTTGTTCTGTGCATCAACAGTAATAATCTTGCAATGGAGGCTAGATAAGCTCTTTCTGAAGAGCCTTTCAACAGCGTGGCCTGGGACTCTGAGGAGTTGTTCTCTGTCTTTAAATATGCAGCCTCTCTACAAACACAAAGAAGGGGAAGGTGTATGTGGGTTTTGCTCAACTCAAGACACATGGTATAAAGGGCATTGTCCTCTAGAGAGCCTTTACACGCCACATTTAGTGACAGCTGTCAGCTGTGGCCATAATTATAAGTTGTCATTTATGGGAGTTCATTCAATCCAACCTTCACTTATTTGAAGGCTAATATTAAAATGGACATATGGCAGTTACCCATATTATGGGTAAAACTCTGCCTACATCCATACCTACGAATGTAAACACACAACCATATATATAAAAAGCCATGCATCTGCTATACAAACACAAGTGCACACAGAAACACACAAACAGAGGCTTTCAATTGTTATCTTTATCCCTTTCTTAATTTATTTGGCTGAACATATATCAATAAATTCCTATAATTATCAAGCTACCACAGTTTATAATCTAATTACCACTTGTTGGAAGAAAAAGTAGTATATATGCATTCAAATGAATGCAGAGGTATTCATTATCTATTGATCTTTGTTACCGTGTATTTGTAAGATAGTTACTGATCTCTGGCTTAAAGTGTGCAATTACATCAAATTTTGTTAACTAAGCTATATTTATCATGTATGACAGCTACCAGTAGAGTCATTATACTGGAACTAAGGGAGATAAACGGATAATATTTCCACTATGCAAAGTTTTCACCACACATGCATTAATTTCTATAGTTAGATAATATTTTGTTCCAGTAGAATAAGATGTTGACAAAACAGAACTAATTAGAAAATAACTAACAAAGATTCTGAGTTGATTGTGTTACTCTGCCCTCTCTGTTCACCCTCATTTCTGAATTCTACCACTACCTTAAATGTCCTAAAACATTGTAATTATTATATTTATACCCCTTCTAAATTTTTTTTAGTATTCTACTATGTATCCAGACTCTATCAGACTCTCCCCTCAATGCTAATCTATAGGAAATAAAAGTAGCAACAGGAAAGCATTGGAACAATAGGATATAAAATGATTCTATGTCAGCTTTGTCTTCTGCTCATATGGACCAAGCTGCATCTGACAGAAAAGAAGCCACATAGAAGAAATTTAAGGGGCAGTGCTTTAAAGTGTGGTTTGAGACATACTGAATACGTACCACTGTATTAATCCCTTTATATCAACTTCTGTAACATCAATTTAAAGCAAGCATCATATTTACCAAAATTTAGAGTCTCATGCAACTCTTCAACACTTTAGGAGCTCTACCACAGTTTTGCAGTGCCTGGAAAGCTGGATCAGGCCACTGTTCAAATAGCAAAACTATCTTCAGCAACAGTGACCCAGGAGTCTTTGGGGCTCAAGCCCCATCTCATCATCCTGTGATCCTTGCGCACTTTGCAGGTTAGAACCCTGGTCTTTACTCCGGCGAACCCAGAAATAATAATCATTTAGTCTTGTTAAGAGTTTCTCCTGAACTGTTTACATACATTTTATCATTTAGTTATCCCATAACACTACATAGGAAGAGTTTTCTCACCAATGCACACTTAAGAAAACTGAGACCCAGGAGTCTAAATAACTTTCTCTAGGTCATGCTGCTAAAATTGAGTGGAACCAAGATTGGAAAGCAGCCTATTTGATTCCAGAGCCCTAAGCCTTAGCTCCTGTGGCTAGGTACTGACTGTTTACTATCAAGTTTCTTTCACATGTCTGAAGTTTCACACCTGTCTGCTGGAAGATTACCAAGACACAAAACTGGGTTTGCAGGCACACTGTCCCACCTTCCCAGGTCCCTGGAGCCAGCCTTCCTGCAATCCCTCAGCCTATAGGGCTAAAATTCCATTATTTTATTTTTCTGGCCTTGTCTCTATTTTATGTTCCATCAACCAATCATATGTCCCCAAAGGATCCCCTCAGGTCTACATGACACCCTCCAGACCTGCTCAGGTTGCCCACTGAAATAGGAATTAGCTGGCAATGTACCTGTTATCTTCATTCCAAGCATCCTGATAACTCACCCTTTCTTTCATATTATTTAACATGTTTATGTGCCCTGTCTGTCCACATTTGAATTATAAATGTGTTAGGAATATTTTTATATATCTACAACCTACATCCTATCGAAGGGTAATGCACATACTAAATAACTCAAGTAAAAATCAATGCTGCTTTCCTATTCTTCTTATTTGATAAAAACTAGATGGTTTATAAACAGTAAATGTTCAAGTAGGTTTTAAGATAGCTTAACAAAACATAACTAGTATTTTATTATAATTATATACAAGATCATAAAACAAAAATAATTTTTTACTTAAATAAAGCAGTATATTTCTCACAAAAATCACTCCCTAGCTTATTAAACTTACCTCATCTTAAGTACTTTGGACTGTCTCCTATGTATTATTTATATTACAATATACATGTTAGGAGTGTATGATGTTACAGACTACAATATGCTAAATGTTAAAGTATTTCTATTTACTATTGAAATATAATAGTCCCCAGTATCTGCAAGGTATGGATTCCACCTACACCTTCTTGACAGCACCCAGATTCTGTGGATGCTCAAATCTCTTCTATAAAATTAGGTAATATTTGTATATAACCTATATATGTCCTCTCATACAATTTAAATATCTTTATAATACCTAATACAGTATAAATTCCTTGTAAATACTTGTTATACTGTATTGTTTAGGGAATCATGATGAGAGAAAAATGTCTATACATGTTAAGAGCAGACACAATTTCCCCCCAAATATTTTCAATGTGTTGAATCCATGGGCATATAACATTGGATACAGAAGGCCAACTGTATTACCATACTATATACTTGTTTAAGTGTGTAAGGAAGATGATATTAACAGCAATATAAGTAATATCAAAGAAGAATTACATATTAGTGTCAGTAAATGTCAAATGTGGTAACAGATGTTTGAATCACAGTTCAACTGTTAAGTGACTGCTCAGTCTTAGATAAGACATTTAATGGAGCAAAGTCTTAATTTCTTCATAATACCCATCTCACTAATATCTTCTCATGAGGATCTCAGGGGAAAAAATAAGATTTCAGATAGATACATGCATATACATACACATGCTTCAGACACATACATATACATACACACGCAGGCACACATACAAATGTTTTGTAAGCTGTAAGGCATTCAACATTTAAATGTTAATAACAGCTTTGGTAAAGAATGGACTTCATTTTCTTCTCTTTAGAACTATTAGATTTTAGAACAAAGCCAGATTAAGCCACAGTATACTATTTAGATGAAAGATTGTAATAGTTCAATTGCAGATGATGGCACACACAAGTCTCAGTACACTGCTGGTCTTTAATAATCCCACACAGGGTAGCCATGTCCTTGTGGGAGAATCATGAGCCAGTGTGGCAAAGAATTGGAAGAGAAATATTCACATCAGAGTCATCGAGTATGGATTTTCCCACAGATATTTGGAGACTTCTCTCTAAGTGGTTAATGAAAAGATTAGAGTTAGTGTTCCAATTCTTTTACAATTATGATGAACTAACTTAAAAGTCAATGTTGAAAACCACTGTTAAAAAGTTGAAAAGCATTACACTGTGTTCTGACCATAATAAAATCTAAGAGAAAAATCGACTTATTTAAAAAGAAAAACATGGTTCCATGGCCAGAGACTAGAATTCAACAACAGAAATCCATATTGTTTCAATATTCACCTCTGGATTTTATATAGATTCTTTTTACATATGAAAGGCTGACCCTCCAATCCTAAAATAAGCATTAGCTATTTTTCCAGAAGTATTAAGAAACTGGGGAATTGCTCTACTTCCTTACAGGATGGTTTGTAAAAATTACGGGTGTGGCTTAGAGATAAAGGACAGAGTGATCTTCCTTTGTACCTCAGTACCAAATAAGGCATAGACAAAGACAAGTACCTAAGGCTCTCCCTCCCACTGTCGCTTATTTAGACAATCTCCCACTGACATAAGTAGATATATTATCCTAGTGAGTGAATTCAATGACCATGTCCTTGTTATTGTTGTTGCTATGGAAAACAAAATACTTTAGTGCTCTTTAACCAACATGCCAATGGAGATCAAAATCATAGGCAAAGGCCTTCAGTTTAAAAAGAATATGTCACTATCACCATGAGCTACATTATGATGTGAGACTGTCAAGTACCAATAAAAGTAGAGAAATAAAAATAAAAAATAATGCCCTCTAAACCTAAATTTCTCAAGTTGCTACTCTAGAAAAGGCAGAAAAATGTGTATCACAAAATATTCTTTGCAACTCAAAAGGAAGATATTTTTCCCCAGTACTTATCTATTAGTATCACAGAATGAATGGTCATAATCATGGGTGATACAACAACTTTATGTATAATTTACTCATCTTTTACTACGAATGGCACCTATATCTTATCTTTGTACTAAGAAAATAAATTATACAATGTAGGTTCCATGTCAACTGATACTTAGGTAACATATGACATTTTATTGAGCTCTTTCTCCTGATATCTCCAAAGTCAAATATAATATCAAAGTAAAAGTCAGCAAAATTTGCCATTCTGTACATCAGAATAATTTCATTCCTATCTTCTGATGGTCTAAGTTAAACACAATCAATGTTAGGATATTGAAAGGAAAGAATGCAGTATGTATATTTTGGATGAATATTTACATAAATTGTTTCTTTCACCAACTTTAAGTAATTAAGGACAGAGTTTATAGTAGACCTGGAAGTTCGAATATGCAGAACCATAAACTTTAACACTCAACTATATGTGAAAGTTAATACGAGTACCAAGAATGCCCATCTGCCTGGCATATGGCCATATCGCAAGTATACTCCTCTCTCCTAATCCTTCACCTCTCTGTCTCATTCTACGCAGTTCACTTGGCCTTTATTTTTCAATTTCTTTGTATTTCACTTTCTGATTCTATAATCCAAGATCTTCTCCTTCATTCTAACTAATTTTCTGCTCCCATTGTTGAAATCTTTTCACCAGCCTATCTGAAATTTTAGGCACCCAAAAAGGAAGGCCATGGGTGCTATCTTTTTTCTTGGTATATTCTTTTCTTAAGCATACAGATCTACTCTGAAGGTTGAAAAACTTTCTATAGACTCCTAATTTATATCTGTAATCCAGACCTCTTTGGTTTATTCCAGATCCTTGAATCTTAATGTGTACCCCATTAGGATGATTAAAATTCACTTAGTCAAAATGTGCCCATAAAATATCTTAATTTCATATCACACTAATCAATTTTTCCACCAGCCTTCTTCATATTTCAGTAAATGACATTATCATCCATGTAACTGAACAAACTAAAAATATGGTGTCAACCTTGATTCCTCTTTCTCACACCAGCTCCATCCATTATATCAGTCCTACAGGTATCAACATTTAAGATGTTTCAGATCTACTAATCATTTTTCTCCATTTCCATTGACAATAACGTAGCCCAAGCCATTGTCACCTTTTCCTAAACTATTGCAATAGGCTCTGAATTTCTGTCATTGTCTTGCCTCTGGCTGCTCTTTAATCAACTTCTTAAAAAAAGATTTCTTACAGATCACTTGTGCTGTGGTGGGAAGACTTCTCTCATTCAAAGGTGAATTCACAACTGGGTTTTAGGGAAATAGATCATCTGACAAAAATATTCAGCTTTATAATGAAATTATAATTGAAAGAGTTCAAAATGTAGCTTTCACTCAAACTATATGGCTGTGCAATGTCTGTGAGAAATGTGAGTTGCAACAGAAATAAAGGTTAAATTATTTGCAATAGCAGGTCAGATTAAGTTTCAAAAATATAAGCTTGTGGAGAATATCATTTCTAAAATAAGGCATAAAAGCAGAGCTAATGGAAAACTTAATATTTAGCATAACTGTAAATAATGTTTAATGAGCAAAACTCTGGACTGAAGACAAGACTGAGGCTTGGGGTATACTGAGTTTAAGTTAAAGGTTTGATTAAATTATTTCAGATTAGTATTGAATAAAATGAATAATAGAAATTAAGTTAAACACAGAGTCCTAAAGCTTTAACACTTCTTTCTTATAAACTTTCAAATAGTTAAAGATATTGAATTGGCAGGTCATCATGTAATGACAATAACTCTTTAATAAAATGCCTAATATTTGGGCTATTCTTTGTAACACAAGGACATATGGTCTACAATTTTTGTGTATACTGCATGGGTTTCTCATAGCTATGAAATACTAGTAATGAGTTTTATGAGTTTTCTGACATGACTTTAAAGAGGTCGACAATAGTTCAAGGGGAACTATATAGAGTTAGATTTTTGATGAATTTCTATAATATGGAAATATTTTTGAAGCTTATTTCAAATATAAGCAATAATTAGCTTTTAGGAGTTTCTTAAGGAAAAAAATGAAGAACCAAATATTATAAGTGATAAGAATGAGCTACTAAAAACTAGAGCAGAACAAAACAGGAAATCACTAAGTCCATTAAAATGGGAATCAAATTCTGTGCATGTCCATTGAGAGGTAGATGTACATTAGAAATGGTATTCAGGATAAGGGTGTTGTGGCTGATACTGTGGTCATTTGAAATCAATTAAATGCTGTCTCAAGAAGAGCTGGATTTAATATCAGGTGGCAGTGGAAAGGCTTGATGACTTGAATGGATTTCTGAGTTCTCTACTCTTCCTTGGCTATAATAGCTTCTGCTGTTACAGAATTTGAGTTCAGAGAGCATTAGTTGCCAAGATGAAATCTCTTCAGGAGCAAGTAAATAAATCACAGAAAATTCTACACTAAAACTCATTTACTCGGGGTCCTTGTCTAAGAAGATTTTTTTTATAAGACAATTTTTAAAACCTCTCTACATTCAGATGAAAACAGAGCACAGAAACTTCAAAGATGCATGCATTCCCATGTAGCGGTGACATCGATGCTCATAAGTTATTCTTTATTTCAGAAAGTAAAATGACACATTTTGGAGCTTACACAAAAATTGCTATAGTCATAGTCAATCCCTCATAAATAAAAGCATCTAATGTGATGATTTACAAACCATGTTCCAAAGAGCTGAATTATTGCTTTGTCTTTTTTTTTGGAATATCATGACACACTTCAACAATGAATTCCCTCTATTCCTGAACTGCCATTTGTTACTTGCTAAAACACTGAAATATGAGACTAATTGTCCAGTATCTGATTATAAAATATTTTCCTTCCATGATTTTTATTTTAAAAAAATTGCACTCCAACTTTGTTGAAACCTCCATTTTCCTGAGGAGCTCCATTTTCTTTTATTCTTTTACCTTTCACTTTGATTAGTTTCTTTTCAGTATCTTTTACTCAGAAAGCCCATGTCTTCAACTATTTGGTTTCTAGCATGCTCAAATTCCTTGCCCCTAGCTGGGCGTAGTGGCTCATGCTTGTAATCTCAGTACTTGGGGGGCTGAGACAGGAGGACCGCAGGTTCGTGGCCAGCCTCAGCTACTTAGTGAGGCCCTCTGCAACTTGGTGAGACCCTGCTTCAAAATAAAGAATAAAAAAATAGGGCTGAGGGTGGAGCTCAGAGGTAGAATACCCCTGGGTTTAATCCCCAGTACTGCAAAAAAAAAAAAAAATTCCTTGCTCCCCTAATTTAAGCCTTTTAAGTTTTTGTCAGTGCTCTGACAGAGAAAGTAACAAACTCCTGGCAATATTGTCTGAACCTCCAGATTCATCCAAACCTGAATGCAGACTATACACCTGAAATTTTCAACAAATTAACTTATGTTAGTCACTCGAAATTTCTTTCTATCACATGTACCCAAAATAATCCCAAAAGAAACAGTGTTTGTCTTTAAAAGTACCATAAAGTGAGACAGAAATAAAAACCTAAAAAACATAGGACAAATGTAAAATACTTAGAAAAAAGTCTTCTTTATAAACACTAATTGGAGCCAGGCGTGGTGGCACACACTTGTAATCCCAGTACTTTGGGAGGCGGAGACCGGAGGATCCGGGTTCGCGGCCAGCCTCAGCTCTCTCTCTGTCTCTGTCTCTCCCTCTCTCTCTCTCTCTCTCTCTCTATCCTTAGTGAGGCCCTCTGCAACTTTGTGAGACCCGGTTTCAAAATAAAGTATAAAAAATAGGGCCGGGGGTGTAGCACGGAGGTAGAACGCCCCCGCGTTCAATCCCCAGTTCCGCAAAAAAATAAATAAATAAATAAAATAAATAAAAGTAAACACTAATTGGGCATCAGGTTTAGATCAAATACTTATAACTAGGATAAAATTATTTTGATTGCTTATTTAATTATATTCTTAAACACATAACAGTCAGTTTTTATTACGTCTTTGCTAAGAACCAAGTTCAGTACATTATTCTTCACAGAAATATTCAGTTGAATTTCAACAAGGTGCTCAGATAATTAACTGGGGAAAAATATTCTTTTCAACAAATGACTGTGACAACTGTATAACAACATGCACAGGGATAAAGTTGGGTCCCTACCTCACACCATATACATTTAAGTGAAATGGATCAGGACCTAAGTGTAAGTACTAAAACAATAACACTTGTAGGGGAAAACATAGGCAGAAGTCTTCATGGTTTTGGGTAATGTAGTGGTTTCTTAAATGGGAAACCAAAAGCAGAATCAGGAATTTTTAAAAATTTAAAATTTAAAAGTGTGCTTCAAAGGACACTGTCAAGATAACAAACCTAACCTATTCAGTGCAAAAACATTGCAAATAATATTTCTGATAATGGACTTATGCTTATGATGTATAATAACTCTTAAAATCAATAATAAAAAAAGAAATAATCAATTTTTTAACCATCAGCAAACAACATGAGTATATATTTCTCCAGTGAAGATATACAAATGGCTAGCAAGCACAGAAAAATATAGTCAACATAATTACGTATCAGAAAAATGAGAATAAGAGTCACATTGAGATACTACTTCAGGCAACATAGGCTGGCTCTAATCAAAAAGGTCATAAAATAATGTTGGTGTGGAGGTAGAGTAATTACAAACCTCATATGCTGCTGGTGGTAATGGAAAATGGTACAACTGCTTTGTAAAGCAATTAAGTAATATTTCAAAAAGTTGAACATAAAGTTACTATGGGACATTCATACCTATCTATATAACCAAGAGTAATGAAAATATATACCCACACAAAATTTGTATAGATATTCAGAGGAGTAATTGATAAACAAAATGTATCAGATACATACCATAGAAGTTTTCTCCATAAAGATGGTGTACTCATACACGCTAAAATATAGATCGACCTTGAAAACACTGCATCACATGAAAGGATCTAGTCACAAACACCACTTATTGTATAATTCCGCTTATAGAAATATCCAGAATAGAGAAATCTATAAAGACAGAATGATTTGTGGTACCCAGTCATGGGGTTGGGTGATGGGTAGACAGAGACTGCCCAGTGGGGGGATAGTTTCCTTCTGAACTGATAAGGATATCCTAAAATTTGTTGTATAATGATTGTTCGACTTGATGGATATACTAAAATACATTGAATGATACACCTGAAATGAGAAAATGATATGGTTTGCAAACTGTATCTCATGTTATAAAAATTAATGGTGTTTTATAAAAATTAATGGTATTTTCTCATGTTTTACAAACATGAGAAAATATAAGCGTGTGGCATGTGCACATGTGTAGAAGCATTATATGATCATGATCTTTCTATTAGTGCTGATGCAGTGACCTTAAAAATACAATACCCTTCCATTTGACTTGAGTGTTATTAATAAAAAGATCAGGCAAGTCTGAAGAGCTCTGAAATGTCACCTGAGCTAATACTGCAGCTCAGGAGGAGAGTCTTCAGAACCTGTCAGTTAATCACTCAGGGTATGAGGTGTAGAATTATAGAATGTTTTCATGAATACTAGGATGGTCTGAACCAAAAATGTATACTACATTAACTGAAGAAATTGATTAATATAATTCTGATTACATAACAAGATGTGTACAATGACAACCATAAAGGGACCCGAGCTCAATGATTTGAGGCAGCATAGAGGCAAACAGTAATAGCAAAAGTCATCCAGACAAGAAAGTAACATTTCCATGTGAGAAATATATGGAGCCCTGTTAAAAAAAAAAAAAAAAACTCTCGGTAATTTGACTTTGTGCTGGTTCCATGAAGTGAAGTTCATGAAGTTAAATCAACAAGGTACACATTCATAATCAATTTAAATCTAATTATATTCACTAAGCTGAAACTTACTAATATAAATGTCTAATCCTCAAAAAATGCAAATAATGGTTTTAAAAAATAAAATGTAAAAAGAAACAAAACTGAACATCCATGAAAATTGTTACCTTAGATATTTATATTAAAATTATGATGTGTAATTTTTCAATTTAATATTGAAACTTTAACTCACAGAAGTGAAGCAAATTTGGTTTCAGTCCCATAATTTCATGTAAAATGTTTCTCTCATTTTGGTAAGTTAATCAACCAATCTTGTTTTTAACAGACAAAAATGAAGATTTTTATTTTTTGTTTTTTTAAAACAAAGTTTATTGTAATTAAAGAGGCACTGCCATTTTGCTAGTTTTCAGCATTTCACACTTCCAGTAAGCATTCGAAGCACTGGTGTGTTGAGACCTAACAATGCAAACATCTGTTCATCTGATGGGGCTGGCTTCTTTCTCGTACAATCCACCTTCCTTACTTGTACAAAATATAACTTCCTTCTTACACCATCCTTCTTACTTGTACAGAATAGAACTTAGTCAGAACCTATGGTGGAAATGGGTAGAACAATTATAAAACTAACAAGTAAAATAGGTACATGAACCAGACCCAGAAAGTTAAGGGTCATATGTTTTCTCTCATATGTGGAAGCTAGAGAAAAAATAGGAAACAAAAAGGACTTCAGATAAATGTATAGAAAGATCAGTAGAAAAGTGGAAGGGGGTCAGGAGAACGAGGTGGGGAAGGGAAAACGTTTTAATGAAGAAACCGTTCAAATAATGCTATGTCCATACATGAAGGTGTCAGTGCCCATCTCACTAACAGGTATGGGGAGCGAGGGTGGGGTAGAGTCTGGAGGGAAAGTGCTGTGGGCACGTATGCTTATATCACTTCGACTCTCACTATAATGTATAATTACAATGCACCAATAAAAGTTTACTAGAAAATAGGTATATGAAAATCGAGGAAAACATGTCTCCATGAACACAGTTTTCACCTAGGTAATCAGCTAAGTGAAATTATATTTAATATTTAATATTTAAACAACTAAAAATTGGGAGAGACAAAAGTAGTTCTAGTAATCAGGAAACTTTGTCAATAAATATATCAGTGAGTCAACAATAGATTAATGCCAATCTAGGTATCTATTGGTAAAATAAGTAAAAAAATTCACAATTTATTTTAATTATGTATTAAAAGGCAATGTTTTCTAGTCAGAAAACTATAGCAGAGACATGAAGACTTTGGAGACAATTAAAACAACAGCTTTTATTAAGGGTATGAAGCCTAGAAAGGAAAATGATTTTATTGTCTCTTCTTGCCCCAAATCAATGTTTTGATAGAGTTTATACAAAAGTGTGCTTAGATATATTTTTAAAGATTTCTTTAGTGAATTAAATTTTGTTTTCAATATTCTCTGCATTTGCTTTATTTTCACAGACCTCTTAATATCTCTTTCTACCAGGTTGTATGATCCCCAATTTATTTTTTTATTTTTTATTTTTTGCAGTACTGGGGATTGAACCCAGGGGCATTCTACCTCTGAGCTCCACCCCCAGCCCTATTTCTTATTCTTCATTTAGAAACAGGGTCTCACTAAGTTGCGGAGGGCTTCACTAAGTAACTGAGGCTGGCTGCGAACCCAGATCCTCTGGTCTCAGCCTCCCAAGTACTGGCATTACACGCGTGCGCCACCACGCCCAGCTCCTGATTTATTTTTTTTGTACATAAAAAGTTAAGGACATGCTATCCCCAAAAAGGCCAACTTGGCATATTGACTATTGTGAGCTGAAAGCACTTACGAAACAGCAAATACAGAAAGGAATATGACCTGTTTTCTACTGGGAGCAAACAATAAAGATCCCTCTGAGAAAAGTACCATATCTGTACAGGATAAGAAAATAACCCTCATCACCAAACACTGGGAATTGATGTTTGAATGGATCTGTACACATCAGCTTGCTAAACTAACTCTCATCTTCACCAGTTTTATACTGCCTTCCCCTGTATCTCCTACTGACAGTTTTGCAATGGACTGCCCTGGTGCAATCCCCTTTGTCTTATTATTTCTTCACAAATTTATCAATGGTCTAAAACCCACAAACGTTTTCTGCTTTTGCTGCATCTTTGGGTCATCACTCTCTTGTGAGGGTCCCCATGTACATGTAAAAATTAACAAAATATATCTGCTTTTCTCCTGGTAATTTGTCTTATGTCAATTTAATTCTTAGACCCAGCCAAAGATCCCAAAGGAGTAGAAAACTTACCCTTTCCCCAATAGTTCATTTGACCCCATTTATAAACACAGGCCAGATTCTGCTAATTACCAAAAGCCAGGCCCATCAGATGAACAAATGTTTGCATTGTTAGGTCTTGACACACCAATGCTTCAAATGCTTACTGGAAGTGTGAAATGCTGAGAACTGTAGCAAAATGGCAAAGCCTCTTTAATTACAATAAACTTTGTTTTATACAGTAAAATCCGATGCTTGGCTTGGTGACAGCAATGACTTCCATCCCCTCCTATGCATCCAATTGCATAATTAAATTTGTTGCTCTAAGGCAGGCTCGCCATTTAAGGATCCCTTTCTGATACAGTACCACAGTCATTGTTCTTGTTTCCCTGAAATGAGATGATGACCAAGGGTAAAAGCATTTTGTAGCCAGAGTGGCAATAAAGCAATAATCTAGAGATAGACAGCCCAAAAGATTGCATGGCAGTTACAAAGAGTGGCTGACATTCAGATATGATAGAAATGCTCAATTTAGTTCAAGCAATTTTTGAAAAAGCACTATTGACATATCCTAAGAAGTTCTTTGGGTCAAGTTGAAGATTCTCTTGAAAACAGCTTCAATACTCTTGCTTGAATAGTCAGAAAAATGTGGAAGTTTTGATAACTGCCTCAATAAACATTTGATACGGTCTGTTTAGATTAGAAAAGGTACATCCTACATATTATGATCTTTAATAAGAGGAAAACAGATTAACTTCAGTAACCATGGGAACCTTCTACCTCAGAAATATTTTTATACCTGCTACAGTGTTTTGTACTATATTTCTGGCTAAAATCCATGATACATTTCTAAAAAAATCTTATTTAACTTTCTAGCCAGTTTAACACTTTCTTTAAGAGGAAGATTATAGAGTTTAAAACAAGAATATCTGTCAAGAAGACTAGTAAGATGGATCTGGTGTATTCATGAATTTCCACTAGAAAATGATAACAGAGAATCTGCCAGACACATAAGAAATACTGCGGACCCTGACTAGCTTTAGTTGAACACTTGTGACACTCCTTTACTTGACTTTGAGGATGCAGAGATGCTGTGACATTGAGGGAAGTGGGCAATACGAATTCCCTAACAATAGCAGCAGTACCCTGTCTATAAACTAAAAAACAAAAAGAAATGAGGTTGATTTATTAAGCAGAACTTAAGTATCCCATACACACACACACACACACACACACACACACACACACACACACACACACAATTTATTAAGCAGAACTTAAGTATCCCGTACACACACACACACACACACACACACACACACACAGTTTTCACAGATACTGTTGAAATATATCAGAAAAAGTCCCTGTTGTTTTATTTCTACAATTAACCAAGAAGAAAATTACCAAAGTTAAGCCAACACTAAGCGTCACATCAGATTCTATCAAAATAGTTTTTAATCATAAGAATGAGTACAGGAAGCTTCATTTATCCCATCAAGAACAAGATAGATGTCAGGAGTTAACTCTTTGGGAATTTCTACTTCACAGTCTGTTTTGTTGTTGTTGTTTTTAATCAGCCAAACCCTAGAAAATATGTGTGTGTGTGTATCTATATATTTTTGCAGATAGTTAAAATGGGAGATCAAGGCTAGTTTAATTCAAAACATCTTACTTACCTTTTAGTAAGAGGGTTAAGTTTATCTCAGAGGGAATTAATTTCTAAGGGATGCTTTAGGGGTCTCTGCATCTATTAATGGACCACCAGGTGTTCTCTAAACAATTAGGACTAATTAGCATTTTTGTTGACTATATTGAATAGGGAGCACTGGAAGAAACACTTAATGGCCATATAAATGATTATCTCACCCTTGGAATTTTCTTTGCTGGCAAAGAGATAAAACGCACTATGGAGAAGCATGGAAATTAGAAAATGGCTATTTTGCATGATTGTGATCATGAATGAACCTTTTTTAAGGGAGACAAAACATTAGCGTCTCATCTACCATTTACTGAGGGTCTGTGTTAAATCGTTTATGTAACTTACCTCATGGCCTCAGAAAAATCTCCCAAGGTTCACAGTGATATTGCCATCTTTACCCACAACAAATTGATAATTGGAAAAGATCATTAACTTACCAAAAGTTACAGATATAGCAAATTCCAACACTTGGCCATCCCACTGAAAGGGGCTTTTATTTTTCTATGACACCTTGCTGCCTCCCATCCATACTGTATTTTTTTTCATTTATTAAAGATTTTATTTATGAAAATTATACAGTGCAATGAATTATATAATCATTAATTATGATTTTCTAGCTTTTCATTTTATGAAAAAGTCTATCTTCATATTTCTTTGGATTAATTGGTGTAATTTTGAGAATTTGCCATGGGCCGATCATTGTAGCAGCCCCTGAGAAAACAGGGTAATTAAAACATTCCTTGCTCTCAAGTAAAGGTATAATTGAGAGCATATTTTATATAAAATTTTAAGCTTATTTATGAGTATTACTGATACTTATGCTATGTCTCTTGAATATGTAGTTTTATTTTAAAATACATGGGGAAAAAAAGAGAGACTACTGAAAAAGAAATACCAAATGGCATCTAACCTGCCATTGGAACCTACAATGGTTCTTAAGGCTATCAAGATAAATATTTAAAATATCTCTACAACTTATATCATATTTTTCCATATACTCACTTTTCTAAGTCTCCAAAAAGTTAAAGACTTTTGGAACCTAAAAATAATTGAATGCAGATGTTGAATTATACACAAGGAGCTGACTATATGGTCAAGTTCAAAGCAGATGGACATCACAACAGAGCTATAAATGAGTAATATTAGCAACTCCTCCTCAAATTATTTAAGATAGGCCATGAGGATTTCCTCATAATGCAAAATTTTGTGCAGTAATAATTTCCACTTCAGCTTTTCTTTCTCAAAAGCTCAACATAAATATATTCACATTTAAGATTTTTTAAGATGATGAAATGCAGGTACTGAGAGCATAAATCTAAAAGAAACGAATTTATGTAAGAGACTAATAATAACCCAATAAAATATATCAGTCTACTTTTATGCCAGATTAAAATGAAAATGAAACACATTCCAATTGCTCATTAACATAGTATTTTAATTTAACAATTGTTATGAATATGATTCATATAGCTTATTTATAGAATGATCAATGGCTCGATTTTCTTAAAAAGCAATGCCTTTCCAAAGCTTTCATATTCACTTCGCTTTCCCACTCCCACACTCTAGAGGAAATGTTTTTTAAAAAACCAGTTTAGCTCTTCCTTAAGGAATTCATCTCCATATCCAAATAAATAGCCATGCCGCTATTATTTAAATCATCTCTCAGATATTGCTCCTTTGCTTCCCGCTGTGTTGATTTAAAACTTTCTTCAAACATCTGGTGATCCTTGGCTCTCTATTTATATTTAAGAAAAATGACCATAAGAAATGAAGACACGCCCTTTACCAGAAACAGACTTGGAGGTGTAAATAAGAACAGAAATTCTGGACTGAAGGATCACAGGTAAAGCTGCTTTCATTGGAAAATTACCCATCTCACTCTCTAGAGCGCTACTCTTTCGGGTCATCTAAATTGTCTGTGAAATAACTGCTAAATCCTGGGGCCAGAATTGGTAGTTTGGTGCATTGTGGGGAGAGAAGAGGGTGTTGGGGAAGCAAAGCAAGAAAAAGGTATGGAGGACAATGTTCAATTTGTAAACATCAACCCACCGTGCCAAGTGATGGGTTGACTTTTACCCCCCACTGGGTCTATCTAGCATTGGCATATACAGAGTCTCTATAATTCAGTTTTTCTATATGGATACTTAACATCTCTCAGAAGTGGGCAGAAGAAAGCCACTAGAAAAGAAAGCAAATATTTGCCTGAATACTCAAGTCCGAGGAGACTTGGATTTCTTTTTTTTTATTATTTTTTATTGGTGCATTGTAATCATATATCTTGATGGGTTTCAGGGTTTCTAACATCTCATAATTGACTTTCAATAGTTTCCATCATTTATAGACTACAAAATAACTGGTCCAAGTTCAGGGTCTTTTTGTGCTCCTCTAGTTGATTTTCTTGTTACCAGTCCATATTATAAAGCCACCACTCAGTCTTTTAAATGCTCTATCCCTGATCCCACTGCTTTTCAGTTCATATCTCAGTTGACAACTTGCTATCTTTTTATCTGCATGCTTTTTAGGAGGGAGAGGAAACAAATTACATTTGATTAGTTTGCTGTAATTATTTAGAAGTTTATAAGATTAAAGTTGTAAATTTATATTTAATTAAGCAAATAAGTATATTAAAAATTTTTTAACATGGAGTTATATCTTCAGAATAGGTCACTGCTCTTCCTGTATGTATTCCCTTGATAATTACATCAAAGATTAAATAAAAATGGACTTAAAATGCAATGGTGACTGTTATGTTTTGTTTGTTTTTTGCAGAACTGGGGATGGAACCCAGGGACATTCTACCTCAGAGCTATATCCCCAGCCCTATTTTTTATTCTTTATTTTGAAACATGATCTCACTAACTTGTGGAGGGCCTCACTAAGTAGCTGAGGCTGGCCACGAACCCAGATCCTCTGGTGTCAGCCTCCCAAGTACTGGGATTACAAGTGTGCACCACCATGCCCGGCTGTTATGTTTTTTTAAAAAATTCTATCCAGTGGATTCTTAACCTTTAGCTAAGGCCTCATAGCTACAAATTAGAAGTAACTGTAATGTTAACAGTAACAAAAGGAGAGAGAGAGAGAAGAAAGAAAGAGAGAGAGAGAGAGAGAGAGAGAGAGAGAGGGGGAAGGAAGGAAGGAAGGAAGGAAGGAAGGAAGGAAGGAAGGAAAGAAGAAAGATGAAATTGATCCTTTGGGAAAGAGATTATGAGGGCATTTTCAAGGAGAATTTAAAATTGGCATTAGTTTATTTTCCTTAGGAATGGCTCTTCCAACTTAAGAGTAGTTCATATTGTGGGGCATGTATATACACATACTATGCATTTGAGAAATAATAATTCAAGTCTCTAGGGCAATTTTTGCTTCCTTTAATATGTATCCAGAAAGCTGGCAGAAGTGCATGTATTTTAGTTCAGGTTAATTAATCAAATTTATTAGACTTCACTAATCATTTACAGAACACTAAATTGCTTGTCAACAAATTCTGCAGTTTAGTTTAAGACCTCCCATCAGATATTCCGAATCCAAGTTTCTGTATAGTTCCAGGGATCAGATGGATATTGTGAAGCAGCATCGACTTCCCTGGCTTTCTCTTATCAAATCACTTAATGTGGTGCTTGTACATTCATTGAAGGCAAAGACAGGAATCATGCAGAGTGCAAGCAGCTGTGGGTGGAACAACAAAAATAACTTTCCACATTCAAATAGCTTAAAATCAAATACAGAGCGGTAATACACATACACAACTATCATACAAGGCAGATGAATCCGTGCCATGAATGAATCAGACAAACTAAGAGAGAGAATCAGTTTCAGGATATTCCAGAAAGCTGGGGAAAGTGAGAAAGATGATCTTGGCAAGGGGTGACGTCCTTGCCGGCTTTGAAAATCACTCATCAGACTGGGGGTATGGGCTGGAGCATAACGTCAGCAAAGGTAGGAAAGGTGGAAGGTGAAATTGGCAGAAGAGGTCTCTCAGACTATTATTGTGTCAGGGGTCCCCAAGACTACCACCAGATTGGCAAGTTGCTAGGAGGATTCATAAGATATACTGTATCGTAGTATTCACAGCAAAAAGGTAAAAAGAAAAATTAGTAAAGGGAGAACACACATACACACGTGCTACAAAACCTGTAGGAAATAAGACACAAACCCCTAAAGGTCTTCTAGGACAGCCATGCAGGATATGCATAATTCTCCCAGCAGCAGAAGTGTGACAACCTGTGAGAAATGTTACCTAACAGGAGACTTGCCTGAACCGGTGAGTTTCACTGGGAATCAGTCATGCAGGCACCATCTGCCTAGTATATACCCAATTTCCGGACATACAGAAATCAAGGTGTTCAGCATAAACCACTTTGTTGGTATAATAGTTTTGGCAAGTGAGCCACTCTTCCCAGTAACTGGGAATAAAGGGAACCCTCGTGAAATCCAAGTTATTGTAAGCCAGTCCAGGGACAACCTAGCAAGCTGGACTTTCTAAGGAAAGTGTCTCAGGCCTGCTGTGGTCGTTCTTGTCTGCACTATTCCAAACTGCAGAGCAATTCCTGAAGCATTCAATTTTACCACTCATCTATTTTTGATACCACTTTGAAAAATTGACCAGAAAACTTCCTACTCTTCCACAACAGGATTACCTACAGATTCATTTGTTACTTTCCATTGTTCTAAGGAGAGAAGAGAAAGGTTTTGGTTCAACAATAACATTGCTGCTATGACAACTATTCCAATGGCCTGACTGGTACATTATATAAAAATTCCATTAGTTTTTTTTTTTTTTGCGGTATCAGGGATTGAACCCAGGGGTGTTCTACCTCCGTGTTACACCCCCAGCCCTATTTTTTAAACTTTATTTTGAAACTGGGTCTCATGAAGTTGCAGAGGGCCTCACTAAGAAGAGAGAGAGAGAGAGAGAGAGAGAGAGCTGAGGCTGGCCGCGAACCCAGATCCTCCGGTCTCCGCCTCCCAAAGTACTGGGATTACAAGCGTGCGCCACCATGCCTGGCTTCCATTAGTTTTTAATAGTGCAGAAAGTTTTCTTTTAGAGATCATATTTTCCTTTCAATAATTCCAAGTTATAACCTTTCATTTATACATTGTTTTATTCCAAATATGAAAACATAATTGTCATATTGTTGTTAGAAAGGATTAGATGAAATAATTCTGTGTGTGTGTGTGTATGTGTGTGTGTGTGTGTGTGTGTGTGTGTGAAAGGTGTGTGTTTTTTCAATATGTCATAAATTGCTTCACTAACACATTGTGTCTTTGCTCGTTTATTTCTACTCAGACAACTGGAATACGAATTCACCTACAAATTTCATGCAAAATGCCTTTTAACAGGAAGGTCAAGCTGAAATGAAAATGCCCTTTATAAAATGTTTTGTTGATAAAGTAGATTTTATTGTTGTTGCTATTTGGTTTTCACTCCATAAAAATATGATCTTTTATAAACTGCAAGTATGCTATAACAATGCAAGCTTTTGTTAAATATTAAAAAAATGAGTTTCCCATAAACCCATCTTTTCAATTCAATTTTTACCACCACCCAGGGTCATAATTATATGGAGTAAAGTATCCAAGGGTTATGGAAAGAAAAAAAAGGAAGAAGACAGAAATGAGGTTTCATCTTTTTATGTCATAGGCTGATAACTTGAAATTTACGTCTTCTATCATTGTGACTGAGGAAATAAGGCTTCCCACCACAGAAGCACTGTGTCCTTTTGCAAACAAATGAAGGGAGAAGACTATAATAGAATAGAAAAGCAGAAGTATTTCCTTAAATAGCTAGCTATAAATTGCCCTGCTGATAAAAGACCTCTAGGTTTAAAGATAAGGTTTTTCTATAGCTACTAATAAAACAACAAACTATGAAAGAAAGCTTGACCTCTGATGTAAAATTAAATTTACTTATCTCCAGGATATGGTGGGAATAAGTTTGGCCAAAATTACTAGGGTGTAGCTAACAAAATGATTACTTCCATGTGTTAAATACCAGAGGAAGGAGCCTTTCCAAATTTACTAAGTCCAACTTTCATAAAACAGAATTGCTTAGAAGTCAGGTGTAAGTCTCATCTGTGCTATTAGTCTTTACTTTACAATAAAATTTTTATTTCTTTTAGCTTTTATAACAATTTTTAATTGTCAGGTTTCATGTAAAATTAAATTATCTTTTATGAGCAAGAAGAAAATGAAGATTAAAAAAAACTTACATTGAAGATTTCAGTTCTCATAAGAAATCTGCAAATACCATCCCACAAAATGTTTTTCAATAATCCTGAAACAGCTTAATTTTGTGTAAAGTATGAAAGTATGTTCTATAGTCCAATATCTAGTACATACTGATGTTTGGTACAGTGATTATGGTTTATTTTTGTTGAATGAATACATGCTACTTTTGCTATAATTATACCAAGTGAATAATTATTTTAAACTATTAGCTAAAAATACTATTAATATTAGAAATTCTTAAAATTACATAAGAATCTATAAAGAAAATTAAATATTCTAAATTGGAAAATGTTTTCTAAATGAAATAAAACCATAAGAAAATAAAGGGAGGTTCTAGAAAAAACAATGTAAAAAATCATAAACAAAGGAGGGGACAAGAAAACATTCCTAACAAACCTTAAGGATGTAAAAAAAATTCAGTGAAAGGCCTGGAAGAAATTGTTTTGTGTCTGTGTAAGCCAGCCTCAAATAGTTTCCTCCTAATGTTTCTAATAGTTTCAAATTAGCATTTTCTTCTTTGACCATCTGTTGTTTCTGCTTCACAGTGTTTTCTTCTCTTAATTTACTGTAATTAAACTTCTTCCCTAATTATTTCTATCAAGTCTCTGTTTACGTGCATCTCTGTATTTAATCAACAATCGCAAATGCATCAAATAAATAGTACAATCACCGGATTGTAAAAAAATATTTTGTCATCCTTTGTAATTAGTTGTGTAGTGTTATCATTGCCTCCCATCTACCCACACTAACCCAGGGAGTTCAAGGAAGACAACATTCTTGGCCTCCTGTGCTGAGGGCTTTTCTCACACTCTCACACAGTGCCCTGAGGTGCTAGAGATTACAGAATTGATTGGAGATACCACAGGAAGATAACCACTCTGCCACAACACTAGGAAAGTACTGCTTCACTGCACAAATTAGTCTTGGGAAAACAAAAGGGGATACGAAAATTCCCACCAGCTAAAGGGCAAGAATTCAACTCATTTATACCCAACACTCAAATATCATGCAATTCATAAAATGCTTCTGCTTAACTGCTGTTTAAGTTCTTTTGTAACTGGATGATGCTAATAAGACGGTAAAAAGTCTATCACATTGTTCAAAATGATAACTTAAATGGATATTGTCATGTCTCTCTGGGGAGCTTAAAGATTCAAACCTTATTAGCAGGAGTGTAAGTGTTCCTGAGTGGTATTAAGAGATGGAGAGGGAGCCTGTCGGCTGGATTCTAGTGGAGATAGTTTATAATATCGTATGGCTTGGATCTGGGATGTCCTGCACAGGCTCACTTGTTGAGGCTTTTGTCCCAGTGCAGCAGTATTTGGATGTGGAGATTTGGGGAAGTGATTGGCTCATGAGGGCTCTGATCTCAACACTGGGTTGATCAATTGAGGGATTCAAAGTTGAACAGACCCTTGGTAGGTAGTGGAAACTGCAGCAGGTGGGGCCTAATTGGAGGAAGTGGGTCACTGGGGGTCTGTCCCACAAGGGTATAGCTTGTCCCTGGCTCCTTCCTTGCTCTCCCTCTGCTTTCTGGCCAGCATGAGGTGACCAGCCTCTGCCTCACACTCCTGCAGCCACGATGTTTTACCTTACAGGTCCAAAATAATGGAGCCAGCCAGCTGTGGACTGAAATCTCCAAAATCATGAGCCAAAATAAATATTTCCTCCTTTAAGTTGATTATGACAGATAATTTGGTCACAGTGAGGAAGAGCTGACCAAACACAATAGAAGAAAAGTTTTGTTGCATTTATTGGAAAGGATAGGGGGTAATAGATGGGTAATGTTGGCATGTACTAAAGAAAAACGAACAGAAGAGGCTTAGTTCTGGGGTATCGTGTGTGGGTATAACTGTAGGGAACAAGCTGGCGTTAAGATCCCTGCCAGATGCCTACTCCGTGGGAACAATGGAGCCATGGGAGCACTGGGAGGGAAAATGTCCAAAATGGAGAAGGGTGTAGGACAGATATGAGCTCATGTCTCATAAATCTTCCACTACCATCTCTATAATTCCATAAATCTACCTTAGGGAATGCATCAATCTCAAAATAACATATTTAACAATACTATGATTTCTTAAGAGGAAGAGATCTTGTTTTACTCATCTATATAATAAAACCTCTGATAAGAGAAAAATTATGTGATGTGCTAAATTCAATGACAAGGGCCAGAGGATGGGGGAGAGGAGAGATAAGGAAAATGAGTCAGTTAATAGCTATGTGCCAAATCAGCAACATCTTTCCTACATCCCTGACTGTACATTCCTGATTATAAAAAGTGGGCTTAAGTCCCAGGCAGCCGAACTCCAGGCACAACTGCATCCCTACCTACAACCCCAACCAATATAGAAGCAACAAGCACTTCTCCTTTATGACAGTCCTCCTATCCCCAGATTCTCCCAGTTCTGAATTATCCCACACCTCTAATCTATATGCAATGTACATTCAATGAAAATAATTTATGTTTTTCTTCAATTTTTTCCTAACAAAATGTTCATAGCTCTAGGTCCAAGGGACATTTTTCCAAGTTAGTACTGTTGCTGAAATGTGCAGGAACTTGTCCCAAGACCTGGTCCTTTTCTGGCTGGCCTCTGTAACTACTCAATTAAACCTTTTCTTTCAGAAATTTTCACTCTCAACATTTTGTGTTTAACACCTCTTAGCATCAACACCTCACACAGTATATAGAACAAAATTAATAAAAAGTTGCATGAAAGCCAGGCGTGGTGGCACATGCTTGTAATCCCAGTACTTGGGAGGCTGAGACTGGAGGACCCGGGTTCATGGCCAGCCTCAGCTACTGAGTGAGGCCCTCCGCAACTTAGTGAGACCCTGTTTCAAAATAAAGAATAAAAAATAGGGCTGGGGGTGTAACCCAGAGGTAGAATGCCCCTGGGTTCAACCACCGGTACCGCAAAAAGAAAGTTGCATGAATGCATAGCAAATTCTCAGAAGAAGCTTGGTTGCATTTGGCCAAAAAATAGAACGGTTCTCAGAAATTAGATAATATTGACTATTAAAGGGTTAGGTATTGAGTAGGCAGTGAGGGAAAGGGAGTCGCAGGAGATAAAGGTTAAGAAAAACAAAATCAAGACCACCCCCCTAAGAAGTAAGATGGTTCCATGTTGTTCATTGGACCTGAACATGAACAATTAAAAGTGGAGGAGTGGAGCCAAGATGTCAGGAACCAAAGATCTATGTGCTGTTAGACTCAAGGGCTGTTGCTACGTGTATCCCAGTGAAAAAACACACAGAAAAAACAGTCTCATGACTTCAGGGAATTAAAGGCCATAGATGACAAATTAACTAAGTCAAGAAAAGATGAAAAACGGGGACTTTCTTCATTGGTTAATGTCTATACAAAGGGGCTTCAAATATATATAAAGCCCTATGCTCAGCACCAGTATTGGCTACCCTCTTGGGACCCCTCCCCTGCTACTCTTTGGTGGATCCAGTGGACTTTGGGGAAATGCAGTGTGCAATTGATGTTGCATGGCCCGGACTACACTCAGGCAGTGCCAGAAGGCCCTGCTGGACTCGAGTCTGCCAAGGCCCCCAGGGGTGATCTGCCTCTCTGTTTGCTTGCTTCTTTAAAATAAACTTCCTACTTTCGCTTTCCTGGTATCTGTGGATTTCATTCTTAGACTCCATAAGACAAGGACCTGGTAAGAAACTCAGTATCACTATGACAGTCATTAAAATAAATTATTTCTCAGTGATATATTGAGTTAAACAGTATAGATCAATGGTTTCTTAACTTGCAAGTCCTCTGAGATAGACTGCAGGGGTGTACATTTCTGCTTTGCCTCTTGCCTCCTTCATCCATTAGCCAGGGACCAGCCCTTCTCTGTTTGAGCAGGGAGCTGGGTATTTCTTGCAGGTAAATTGAACAAGAAATGCTCTGAACCAAGGTGTACATACCACTTCTCAACCACAGGACATGTTAGTATTCCTCTCCTAGGAAACTGACAAAACTACAAAGAGTGACACTATGGTATCTCCAACAGAAACCTCAGGATATGACCAAGGTCTCTGTCCATGTAAACAGATATTCTAATGAGATCTTTTACCAGCCCATTTTAAAAATTACTAGTCATGAAGCCAAAAATCATTACCAATACAGACAGAAACCCATATAAAGTAAGACAGAAATAGGAATTAACAGGAAACAAAGAAAACATAGGAGTTGAGTAAACCTCCTCCCAAATTAATAGCTTAAAAGATATAGAGAAAAATACCCTGTTTTGACCATCCAATTTAAAATCCCTACCTTGGAACTTGCCTTCCCTGTTTTCTTTATGATTTGATTTTTTTTTTAAACATAGGATCCTAAGATACTTTGTGAAGCTTTCATTCTGTATCCCTTGCCTGCCTGTATGGAGTAGCAGCTTGCTCTGAGTTACTTCATTTTGGGTAGCGACGCTAAGTAGAACGACTTAGCATCTTGTTTATACAAGTACACAACCACCATCTGCCCAGCAGGACCATATAGCACAGACCAATAAGTGATTTATTTATGCTAATAAAAAAATACCACCTGTGAACTTCTGAGATGCACCAGACCGATGAAAGATGCAACTGCCTCATCCAAGATGCATAAAAGGAGACACCTCAGACTACAGGATGGCACACAGGTCCGCACTCTGCCATGGACCATCCCAGAACACAACTCACAGCCTCTGCCCTGTGATTAAGATTGGGATGGAATAAAGAATTTGCAAATGACTCCAAGTGAAACCAGGAGTACTCAGTGGATTAAAGCTGATGAAACTGATGTAGTTTGCAAATCTATTGATATTCAATAAATTCTGAAATGGAAAGACTCCAGCCTGAAGGTCTATGTTATTAGCATAGCACACTCACAACACTGCCCAGAGAGACAGTTGTATTTACTTATCTTTATTACATTTCTATAAACAGATTTTGTTTCCAACTTACAGATGAAGAAACTGAGTTGTGGAGAGTTGTGAAGTATGAAAAAATATATATCAATATTTGAACACAAGCAAAGTGGTTTCAGATTATCTATTTGTAAATACTTTGCTGCTACCCCTAATAAAATACAAGCTCTTTAGAGGACTTTATTCTCTTTCCTACTATTATAGAACATTACCTTGAAGAGTGGTTATATAAGAAGATCCCCGTCCCCCTGTGTGGGGCATGGTGGCACAAGCCTGTAATACTAGTACTTGGGATGCTGAGACAGGAGGATCACAGGTTCAAGACCAGCCTCAGCAAATTAGCAGGATTCTCAGCAACTTAGTAACACCCTGTTTCAAAATAAAATAAGGCTGGGGATGTAGCTCAGAGACTGAATGCCTCTAGGTTCAATCCGCAGCAACACACACAAACACACACACACAAAAAGAAAAGAAAAAAGTGCCCTATATATATTATATATTTATTGAATAAATGAAGGGAGAAAACAAGAAATGAAGTATTTCCACAGAACACTACTGCACTGAACTGCAATTATTTATAGTTATAAAAACGTAGACATTGATTATTATTAATTTAACTAAAATTATCATATAATAATAGTACGGTAACGTGGAGACAGTCAATATGTTCTGTGGAAATAAGGCAAGAAACACAAGTCCTAAGCTATAGCATAAAGGAAATAGAAAATGGATATAGTTGGAAAATTCTGAAAGAGTAGTCTTTCAGGGCTTGCTAGTTAAATATAAAGAGGTGAAGCTAGCAGAAAAAAATCTCCATAGAGGGAGATTCTTTGCCTCTGATCTAGTAAGTAGCACGATAGGCAGGGAAAGCAGCTTTTCATAAAATGGAGCGATCTCTTTTTCCAGGATGGTTCAACTAGAGAGTGCCAAAACCCAGACTTAAAACGCTGGGAGAAAACAGGGGCAATGCGCACAAATAAGTAGGCCATTTCTCACTGGCACATTTGGATGATTGCTGTAAGTATTCATGGGAGTATTCGTGGAAGGTAAAAGATTTCACCGCTGCTACAAGCATCCTTCCTTTAAAGTAACCCCAAGGATGATATAATTTTATTGTGGACTTTGATGTTTTCAAAGTCAGAGTTAATTTTTATTTCCAGGTTCTACCCCTACACCTGATACAAACAAAATCAACAAGCTGCTTTAGTATTCCTGAGAGGCTTTTTTGCCTAAGGATTGCTTTTCTAATTAAGCCCTCCAACTCTTTAACATGCTAATTTCACCCATTAACTTGTAGATGAAGTGGTTTCAGCTGTTATCTGTGAATCACCCACTACAGAGCTCAATCTACAATTCCAGGAAAGCAGATTTGAAAATTTCTTGCTAATTTTTGTTTAAAAAGGAAAAAAAATTCTGGGAGTTCTTATACAGCACCCAGTATTTTGAGTGTATGTTTTATGGGACTTTAAGATGAAGAAGATAAAAGGAATTCTACTATGAAGTAGGGGAGAGGGCCGAGAGGATGCACAGGTGAATGGAATGAAGAAGTGAAAATTCTCTGGAGCTCATTTCTGAGTTTCCAGCCTTATAGAGAACTCCATAATGTGAAAGGTAAAAGGTAAAAAAAAAAAAACTATTAAAATTATGAAGTTATGGGAACTTCTGGAAATATCTAAAGTAACGTCACTTGACCATGTCCATGACAAGACCAGAATTGAGATGAAAATAAATCGAGAAATAAAGTAGCAAAAGGAACAATACTAATCTTAAAGAGAACCAAATCCTACTTCCACCTCATTCATGAAACTACTTCTTTCCAACTTGGGATTCTGACTTTCTGGTTCTATTTCCTAAAAAAAAAAAAAAAAAAAAAATGGAAGTAACAGTGGTACCAGTCTCATGCAATTGTTGGGGATAAAACAGAATATTGTATGTGTTCTATTATTATTAGTGTACATTTTACCTACATTTTACCCTGGTTATGGGGAGGAGTTCCCCGGTATGCAGAATATTGTGTAAGCTAGTCTCCAGCCTACGCTGAGGGAACTGGCTAGTAAAATCTCCTGATCCTGAATATTTTTAAAGGAAACAAATCAATAACACTTGCTAAAGAACTCTAAGGCACATTTATTGAGATCCATTGGCATAGGTATAGGGACCATAGTAGGATAGGTTTCAGCCTTGACTTGAATCTACCTGGACATAAATGCCTTAAATTAAGGAAGTACATAAGTAAGTTGTTTTTCAGGAAAAGCCTCCAGAATCCACTCAAAGATAGTTTGAAACCAGCTTTTTGAAAGTGGATATGCATAGAAGAAGCCAACTTGTCCAATCAATGAACTTCTATGCAGAACATGATAACTCCCCTCAAAGGAAACACATAACCTGTGAAGAGGCATGACTTCTACATCTATGCAAAAAGACCTAAAACTCCCCCTTCTTGCCTCTCTTCTATAAATCCCTCCCATAGTCAACTGTTGTTGGGAGGGGAGGGGATTTGAGCTCTCATCCCCATCTCCTGGCCTCCTTGCTAGTTGACCACACAATGAAGCTTTTCTTTTGTACAAAACCCAGTGCCATAACATTGGCTTCCATTGGTCTTGCTTGGTATTTACAGCAAGGGGATTTTGCAGTGGGGGACAGAGGTTGGGCTAAACCCTAAATAAGCATTAATGAATGAAAATTAGCAGCCAAAGATGGGGAAGAGGTGTCAGTGCATGCAAAACTACTAAGAAAACATCAGGGCTAGGGGGGTCCTGGCTCAACTAACCTAGAAAGACTCTTGGTGAGGTCAGGCCAGGGTGATCAGACATCATCCATCAGCTAGCATGGGAGGATGGGAGGATGGGGAGATAGGGGGTGGGGATTAACTATGATTCTCAGGGTGATCTGATAGTGAGGGTGACAAACTGCTTCAGTAGGGTTCTTGCTAAAACTGGATTTTAGAAGAAGTGCACAGATGGGGCTAGGAGAAGGTTGAGGAGACTGATTAAAATTTGGTGCACTAAGAAACATTGGCAGTATATAGCTATGGGGAGTTAAAAGTGTGCTTTCCCTTGAATCCAAATTGCACCTAGTATGTGGAATTTACCCTTATTAAGAATGCACTCAAAAGCCAGGCGTGGTGGTGCACGCTTGTAATCCCAGTACTTTGGGAGGTGCAGACCGGAGGATCCGGGTTCGAGGCCAGCCTCAGCTCTCTCTCTCTCTCTCCCTGTCTCTGTCTCTGTCTCTCTCTCTCTCTCTCTTTCTTTCTCTCTCTCTCTCTCTACTTAGGCCCTCCACAACTTCGTGAGACCCGGTTTCAAAATAAAG
>PVJS01019500.1:0-33649 GCA_004027185.1 Glis glis | reverse complement strand
GCACAGCCCCCCCCCCAAATCTTAATTTCAGACTTCTGGCTTCCAGAACTGAGATAATAAATAAATTTCTGTTGCTTTTAGTCACTTTTTTTTTTGTGGTACTGTGGTTTGAACCCAGGAGTCTTCTACCTCCAAGCTATACCCCAGCCCTATTGTTTGAAAACAGGGTCTGGCTAAGTTGCTGAGGCTGTCCTCCAACCCACGATCCTCCTGTGTTTGCCTCCCAAATACTAGGATTACAGGCATGTGCCACACCCCACCAGTCACTTAATTTGTGATACTTTGTTACAGCAGTCCTAGGAAAGTACTATAGACACCCCCTCCCACATCCAACATGCTCCAACCACACCACTGAGTCCCTCCACAGGGCAACTTCCTGCTGACCCCAGGACCTTGGTGTTTGCTGCTACTTTTAGAATGTTCTGTATTTGTCCTCCCCTCCCATATTCCTTCCAAATTCAGCTTGAGGTAGGATAGAAGAAATAAGAATAAGAAGAAAGGAGACTAACAGGGAAGGGAAAAGAAACTAATTTTTGTTGGGCATGGTTGGTGTACGCTTGTGATCCCAAGGGAGGCTGAGACAGGAGGATCGTGGGTTTGTGGCCAGCCTCAGCTGCTTGGTGAAGCCCTCTGAAACTTAGTGAGACCCTGTTTCAAAATAAAGAATAATGCCGGGCATGGTGGTGCACCGTTGTGGTCCCAGTGCTTGGGAGGCTGAGATAGGAGAATGGCGGGTTTGCGGCCAGCCTTGGCTACTTTGTGAGGCCCTCCATGGCTGGGTGAGACCCTGTTTCAAAATAAAGAATAAAGTAGAGGGCTGGGGGTGTAGCTCAGAGGTGGAGTGCCCCTGGGTTCAATCCCCAGTACCAAAAAATAAAAAATAAAAAATAAAAAAATAGGGCTATACCTGGTAAGTGGAGAGTGGAGGCGAAGGCGCCATCTATGCAGGGCCACGCCTACACCGCGACTCCCGGAGACCAACAGCAAAGAGACAGCAGATCCTTGTGAAATCAACGACTATAGACCACCATTGAATCTGATCAACTCCGGAACATGATGAGGCCCAAGTCAATCCAGACCTGCACCTACAGTGACGATGGTTTCAAGGGGTGGGCCATGAGCCTCTGCTCCCATAATAAGCGTGATGAGGAGAGACAAAGAAGAGGTGGCCATACACAGGAGCAGCCCAACTCTGAGAACAAAGGCTGGCAAGCCATGGCCCCCCCATGAGCAGCCTAACACTGTCCTGGAACATCCTAGAATTGAGGATATAGGTAGAAGAGACATGGCCCCCTCCCCAGCGGCCCAGCACTGAGAACATGGGCAGGTCAACCCCCAGCCCCACACCCAGAGACCCCCCTGCACTGGGGACGTGGGGTGGGTGAACCCCCTGGAGACTACTGGTGCTGGGGATGCCGGGGGTGTGTGTGTCCTTGGCTCCGCCCTCAGAGAACCCCTCCCTCTGGTGCTGGGAATGTGGGGTGGGAGAGCCCTTGGCCCCACCCCCAGAGAATCTCTCCTCCAGCACTGGGGATGCAGGACAGGCGAGACACCGACCCTGCCCCAGAGTATCCCAGTGCTGAGGTCAGGGGAGGATGAGCCATGACCCTGCACAGGAGGGACTCTAGACAAAGAGAGAGCACCGCAGATGAGCGAAGTAGGCGAACTAACTGGGGGAGACGGGAGAGAAAGAGAGGGAAGCAAACTGGTGCACAGGATGGACTTACACAAAGATATCAAAGTCAACTACTATGCTGAAAACGGGAAGGAGGTAGGGGGGAGGCAAGGGAGTGGGAGTTGGGGAGGGCTAATTGACCGATGAGTGCATGCATACGTCAACCACCCTGAAATCCTTCAAGATGTATGTTTGCAACGCACTCATAAAATAATATAAAAAATAAATAAAATAAAATGGAAATCATAATATCTAATTGACGGAGTTGTTGCAGGTATTACAGATAATGTTTGTAAAATATCAGGCATGGTTCGCAGCCTGGAAGGATAAGGTAGATGGGTATCACAAGGTGATTACTAATTGGTTCTGGTTCCAGAGGACCAGCCCCGGGGAAGCATGAGATGATCTAGAGCAAGGACCATCATGGACACAATTCTTTGTGGTGTTCCTATATTTCTCAGACCATCGGTTCAAGTTTACTTATGTTCCAAGTTAATGAAAGTGCTCTCTCTGTCTGTCTGTCAGGATGGCCGTTGCCAGTAGTCCGCTGTAGGACGAGGTTCATCATCTTGGGGTTTTTCTCCTGTGATGCATCCCACTGTATGTCGGGGCACCACCAGCCCTCACCATCTTGCCCTGCAGAGATGGGGTCGTAAGACACCAGTGCAAAATACCACCCCGGCTGCTCTTTTGCTGAGAGTAATAAGTTTTTGTTTTTGTCTCTGGCCCAGGAGTCTTGTGTCTTCTCTCTGTGTATATATAATATGGAGGTGAGGTAACTTGCCAGCATACCGTAGGTAGAATCTCAGGCCCTTCACTGTATTTCTTTTTATTTGATGCATTGTTACGATCATCACAATGAGGTTCAGAGTGATAGAAACGTACATGCACCCAGGATTCGTGTTTCCCTCTGGGTCTTATGCTGCTCTCTCCTCCTCCCCATATGTTGTATTGAAATTGGTATTGATAACTCCATATATGAACATAGCATCATTTGAGCTGTTCCATCCATCAAATCTCCCTGTTCACCTCCCACACCATTCTATTAGTATCTCCCCTTATTTATCTGAAGTACCTTTTGGTTTTCAATTTTTCTCTAGCTTCCATATATGGCCCTTCACTTTCTGGGACTGGCTAACTTTATTTAGCATAATATTCTCTGGTTCCATCCACTTTCCTGCAAATGACATAATTTTGTTCTTTTTTATGGCTGAGAAAATTCCCTTGTGTATATACTACAGTTTCATAATTCATTTATATGTTGAGGGACATCTAGGCTGGTTCCATAGTTTGACTATTGTGAATTGTGTTGCTTTAAACATGGATAGGCATTTATCAATATGATATCCTGACTTCTATTAACTTGGAAAGATCCCAAAGAGTGGTATAGCTGGGTCATATGGTGGTTCCATTCCCAGTCTTCTGAGAAACCTCCACACTGATGTCCACAGAGGGTGCACTAATTTGCAATCCCATCAACAGTGTATAAGGGTTCCTATTTCCCCACATCCTCGCCAGCATTTATTATTGTTTGTATTCTTGATGATTGCCATTCTAACTGGAGTTAGATGAAATTTCAGTGTTATTTTGATTTGCATTTTCTTGATTGCTAACGATGTTAAAAATTTCTTTCACATATTTTATTGGCCATTTTTATTTCTTCTGTTGAGAAATGTCTGTTCAGTTCAATTGCCCATTTTTGATTTTTTTGGTGTTAAGTTCTTTAAATTCTTTGTATATTCTAGATATTAGCCTTCTAAGAGAAGAATAGTTGGCAAAGATTTTCTCCCATTCTGCAGGCTCTTTCTTTAGACTCTTGATGGTTTCCTTTGTTGCACAGAAGCTTTTTAATCTAATACCATTCTACTTATTGATTCTCATCTCCTGAGCTTTGGGAGTTTTATTGAGTTAAGTCTCTACCAGTGTCTATATGTTAGAGAGTTGGTCCTATGCCTCTTCTAGTAATTAGCTACTTAGCACTTGGTACTGGGTATTTGAAAAAGCAGATAATTTTCCCTACTCAGAAGGTCTGCTATTAGGATGAGAATGACAAGAACACACACACACACACACACACACACACACACACACATTTTCACAATTCACCTATAGATGTATGAATATATATGTATAGTATGTATAGTAGATGCAGATATAGATTAGACGGACAGATAGATAGGCAATCCATCAGTTGACCAATTGATTGGTCTCCCTCTCAGTGTGATGTCCAGTTCACACCTGGCTCTCAAAAAATGATGGTTTGACAGTGGGTTATGATTGCCTCCTCTGAAATTGCAGATCAGCACTAGCGTATGCAGATGGGGGTGAAATGACACAAAAGGGTGTGTGTGGAATATGCTTTGGAAGCAACACAGGATGAGGCACCAGCCTGACAGTCTGCCCCTAGGAGCCCCACCTGACATTCACGTGCTACCACATGGAAAAGTGCGACCCAACCTTGTTCAGGTCCCAATTGGCTGGTCATGGCCATGTGTGGTCCAGAAAGGAAAGAGCAGTGTGGGTGGAGGGTGTCAAGGATGGCTTCCTGGGACGGGTGAGAGTCATGCGGGCATGGTGACTGAGGAAAGAGGGGCGGGTACCTCAGGCCAGGGAGCCACCTGGAAAGAGGAGCCTCAGTGTACCTGTCATCCTTCTGCACCTGAGCTTTGGCCAGCCCCAGATGCTGCATGTTTACTTTTGGCATGCGGCTATCCCCTCCTGAAGCCCCCCCCACCCTCCAGTTGGCCTCGGCAGCTTCACCAGGACCACTGTGACAGTCCCAGAACTGTCCCACAGGTTGCGCTTCTGCCTCCATAGCTGCCAGGATGCTCCCTGTGCCTAAACCATTTCTGGGAGTTCACTGGCCTCATATGAAGATGAACTTCTTTAGCTCCACCCACCAGATCTTTCATGGCTGGCTTTTCTTGGAGGGGTAATACTGGGGTTTGAACTCAGGGGCATTCTACCTCTGAGCTACATCCCCAGACCTTTTTAATTTTTATTTGGAAACAGGGTCTCACCATGTTGCTGAGGGTCTTGCTAAGCTGCCGAGGCTGGCCTCCAACCTGTGATTCTCCTGTCTCAGCCTCCTGAGTGCCGGGATTACAGGCATGCACCATCTTGCCCAGCTTATGGTGGGCTCTTGTTCCACACTGTTGCTTCATCTTTTTCCAGTCTACCCTCAGAAGTGCCACTGCACAATCATGGCTCTTTGAACGTATCACTCTGTCTTGGTGTGGTCACACTGACCACTCTTTGCCTGGATGCCACCCTCTTCCTTCTCAACAGTTCTAGTCCCTGCTCGCCTGCACGTGGGGTACCTGGCTCGCCCTCACTGGTGGTAAACTGTCCGAAGCCATGCTCATGCCTCCCTTGCCTTCATTTCCTCAGTGTTGAGGGCCACGTTTGACCAACGACAGGCATTGATGAAGAATTGTTTCCAAAATCAGCCTGGCTGAAGGTGGGAGGGTTTTGGGGAGTAGCTGGGTGGGGGAAGTAGTAGGTGTATGTAGGGGTGGGGAAAGCCATTGGAGGCTTGGGAAGCCACAGAGAGAACTCTTAGTTACTCTTTCACATTTACAGATGATAAAATAGCACATTCTACTCCACAGTTTGAATTGGAAGGAATGAAAGATGATCTCCTGGTCTCAGCACAAATAAAGAAAAATAGCCATCACCCCAGAGTGCGTGTTCTCACCTCCAGCCTGGTATGCATGTGTTTCCACACACCAAGTTGGCTGCTGCTTTGGGTGCAGGCTACTCGCTGGGGCTGCAACATGTCACCCTGTGACCAGGTAGGTCGTCTCCCCGGGTGGGGGCGTTATTTTGGGATTCTTCAAGGTGGTTCCCTGGAAAAGAAGCCAGAACTAAATCAATAGGCACAAACTCCTGCACTCCCCCTGATTCAGATTTTTCCATGGTGAAGCCAACATGTTGCTTGCTACATAGAGGCATTGGGTCCAGAACAGGGGACCCTGTGGGGAAAGAGAAGGACGAGGTCATCACATTTGGTAATCTGGGCTATCCATCTGCAGAATTTTTAAAAGTAGTGCTCATTAATTAGATAGACAAATGGGCTTCTTTGTGGCATGTTTGTGCAGATCCTCGTCTGAATATTCTAGCCTTGCCTCAATTGTGCCATGGCACGGGAAGGAAAGGCTGCATATTACTCTTGTGTCTGATTAGTAAAAGTAACTGTCTCTGGTCCCAAGTCCACTGAGTGGGTAAGCGGTGGAGGCTGGGCTGTGGGTCCAAAGCCTCTCCCCATGGCATGACCCGTTCCTCGGTGGTCTCTGGATTACCAGTTTCCCCATAATCAGGAGAGCAGCCATTGCATGGCAGATCTCCTTGGAGCAGAAACAGTTCTCAACTCCTTTTTGGGGCTTCAACCAGACATGACTGTATCAGTCCTTTCTTGTTGCTATCTTGGAATACCCGAGGCTGGGTAACTTATAAAGAAAAGAGCTTATTTAGCTCATAGTCTTGGAGGCTGAAAGTTCCAAATCAGGCAGCCCCATCTGTTTGGCCTCTGGTGAAAGTCTCCTTGGCCTTGTCACCTCATGGTAGATGGCTTTGTGGTGGGAATGCATGCAGGAGGAAGGGATGACAGGATGAGGCAAGAAGATGGAGCGTGAGGAGGGGCCAGGCTTGCTGTTCACATTATAGCAACTCACTGTAGTGAGAATGAACTCATTCTGGAAGACCAGCATTGAACCCCTCCAAGTATGATGCTCCCAATGACCCAACCATCTCCCACTAGGCCCCACCTCTTAAAGGTTCCACTGCCTCAACCACCACCATGGGGACCCAGCCTCCGGCACTGAGCCCTGTGGGGACAAAGCACATGTAAACCATGGCAACCGCTTGCAGGAATTGATTCATTCTCCCTCTGTTATGAACATCTGTATACAAGTCTGACTCTTTGGCCAGATGGCAAACTGCTTAAGGACAGGAACTATATCTTTTTATATTTTTGTATTCCAAGAAAGTTTATGAGATAAGAGAATGTTGGGTGACTTATAGTTAGATATAAAATGTCCCCTAAAGAGCTCACTTATTAATGCTTGGAGCTGATGTAATTGAGTCTTGGGGGTTGTAAACCAAGCATTACAATGGATTTATCTGGCTGGTGGACTAGGCCAGTAGCATGTGGCTGGAGGGGGTGGATCCCTGGGGGTGTGGCCTTGGGGATTATATAAAGGGTTCTTCCTCCCTCAGTTCACTCACAGCCCATGGGCTCTCCCTCTCTCTGCCTCCTGTCGTCATGCCCTGAGATCCGTGGCCCCCAGTCTCACATGGACTGAACCTGAAACCGTAAGAAGATAAATCTTCTTTCCTCTAAGTTATGTGGTCAGGTCTTTAGATTATGTCTGTGAGAATGCTGATCGGAACGGTGACCCAGGACAGCCCATTTCCCTCAGAGCACCCCATTCCCCCTTCCTTCGGCAGAGCCACAGGTTAAAATGTTTCCCTTGTGTTTGGTGGAACATTCTGTTGACATAGTGGGATTGACCATGGTGATTTCCTCAATACAACATTCGGGGCCACTTTAACTTTTCACATTTTATGAGGCTTTCCCCTCCTGAAATTACTTTCTGGTAGCTTTTGCTAATAGTCTCAAACCTCTATGCCAGAGAGAGAACCTTAATGAATGAAAATGAAGGTGCAGTGGAAATTGCCTCTAAATAACTCTAGAACTGGGTGTGGGAAGGTGGTGTAGGATTAACTTTGCTTACTTTGGTATGGGTGGCAAAAAAAAAAAAAAGAAAAAATAAGGTATGCAAGCTTCGTGCTATTCAACGAAATGCATTCATTGGCTCTTTAACGTGAAATAACATGTTTTTAGGGCCACTACCAAACAAGAAATTTACAATCCAATTGTCTATTAATTTACTTAATGAACAAAAGTGTCTGCTCTAGTGGTCTAGGAGCAAATTAAGAGTGTGTTTGATGTCTCATTCATCTCCACACTCCCAAGATTCCTTATTGTCTCCATGCATTAGATGCTCAATAAATGTCATCAACCTACTGTTGAATGATGGGTCTTGCCATCGGGCATTAGGACCATGGTCACAATTGCATCTTCCTACCAATGACTCTAGATAATGGAGATGGAAAATACAATAATTGCGAATCCCAGAGTTCTGAGAAAGAATAGGATGATTTGGAGCCAGAGAAATAAAAACAGCAGATAAAAGAATTATTATGGAAGGTAGGATGCCTTGGGTTAGTGTTTAATCCCCAGATATTTCACCACCATTATCTTTGTGAATCAGGAACATGGACAGTCACGGGCTTGGCCTCTTCCCAAAGGTCCATACCAGCAGAGGTGCTCAGTACACCTTCTGAAATATTGGGAGGTATTTTTAGTCATTCAAACCTTTTTGTTGTCATTTTGAATGCACATTTCATAGGAGCAGTGCAGTTTGATCTCCAAAGTGTCCCTGGCTCCCTCCGGTCTGAAGTCAGGATTTAAATATAGATGGGGGTCCACAAAACAGATGGCAGCCTTCCTGCTGTGGTCTGCGGAGGTACACACCTCCAGCAACTTCCTTTCTCTCCAGAGCTCCCTTCTGGGTAGTGCAGAGCCATGGAATTCTCCTATTGATCTCGAGGTAAAAGAGTTAGTTCCCTGTCACTGCAATTGACAAAGGCTTTTGCAGCTCATTAACCGCCAGATTATGTGGCACACTTCATTAAAATTCTGTTTCATTGACTGCGCTTGTAAATAGGCTCGGGGAGGTGTCCTCCAGCCACAGCATTGTTCTCCTCACTTTTCCTGGTATAAAAAGCCTGAAATAATTTGCCACAAGATGTGTTATCATTTAAATGCAAACTAAAATGAAATACCGACTTGGAATCACGGGTCGGTAGGGTTTATTTCCCCCCTTCCTGCTACTATCTGATTATGTAGATGACTTTAATAAATACATTCGCTTCGAGCTCTTGTTACATGAATTTTGTATAAATCGTCATACTTCTTAGCGGGTCTCTGCCCTGTAATTGCTTTCATTTGAATACAAGTGGAAAGGGAAAGATTAGAGCCAATTTAAAAAATAATATATTTTCCTTTTATTAGTACTTAAAAAGAAGTTATTCTTTGTAGCATCCATCCTAAGATGGGCCCAGGGCATGGGACAAGGGCAGGAAGCCAGCTCTCGGCATCCTCTCCCCTCTCAGGTGTTCCATGAAGCCATCTGCTTGCTCTCAGAGGTTTTTCAGTAAAGGACCACATAGTAAGTATTTGTGGGCTATGTAGTCTCTATCATGACAATTCGGTTCTGCTATTGCAGCCCCAAATGAGCCACAGATGAAACTTCAATGAATGGACATGCCTGTGTTTCAATAAATCTTTATCCATGGACATTAAAATGTGAATTTCAGTCCATTTTCAAGTGCCGCACAAAGCATTCCTGGCTCCCTGCCTCCAATTCCCCCAACCATTCAAAAACTGTAAGAACCAATCTTCATTCCAGGCGGTCTGCCTACAGATTGTGGCTTTCTGACCTCTGCCTGGGAGCAGTCGTTCTGGGCATTGACATCTTGGGGAACTGGTGAGATCTGCTGAAGGCCAGCTTTGTCCTAGGGGGGGGGTGTGACAAACACCATGGCCTGTAGCTGCACCAAGAATTTCTCCGGATAACTACCTGTGCTCCTCTAATACTTTCAAGGAGTTCAGTTTTCTGCCACAGCAGGGCGGTGGTGGGCGGGACGCAGGGAGCTCTTGCAAAGCAAGTTGTCATGGCGAGCAATGACACCGAGGTATCAAACCACAACTGTTATCTGCCCATTTTTATTAGCGGCAGAGCAAGTGAAGCTCTCACATGTCCACACTTCCCGAGTGTAAGACATAAAGCTGGAGTGAGTGCTTTTCACATGGTTGTTTGGACTGTTTCCTGCACTTTGGAGAGGATGTTGAAGCTTTCCAAGCTGCAACTCCACAACACCATCTCAGTTCTCTCTCCATAGCCAGTACATCTCCATTAGGAACAGGGGCTTGGGTCGTGTCATCAAACTTCTTTGCAGCTGAGCCACGCCGTGCTTTTAATGATGATGCCATCCTAGCTCCATGTGACAACAGGAACCACGACCTGTTGCACCGAGCATCTGATACTGTTTCTGGAACACCAGAGATGAACTCAGAGCCTTCATGTACAACTCTGGGAATGGAGGGCATATGCTGATACCCAGGTCCCAGAAAGGAAGACTCTGAAACTAACGGTTCAAATTGTTCTGCTGGGACACTTTCAATTGGAAAGTGGTCATGCCAATTTGCACATTCAGATTCACCAGGACCAAAAGTTTCCTTTCGTTTCCTCCCTCCCTTTCTTTTTTTGTTCTAGGCCACTCTAGGTTCAGGAATGGCCAATTTATCACGTTTTCTGAAGCAGGAATCAGGAAAACATGAACTGTTTAACATACCCATCTGTATTATGAAGTCTCCATTCCCCAGGAGTGGGCCAATTAGGATTCCATTAGCCACAAAAGCTCCAGCCCAGGCATCTCCTCCCTGTTCTGACTGATCATGAACTGTATCCATGGCTCCGAAAGCTCTGCGGAGCCTCCATGGGGCCTCCTCCACCCTTGTACTGGGCTCTACCGTATTTCTTAAGCAGATTGCGGCCAGCAAGATGGTGTAAGGCCACGTTGAAAAGGGAGAAGCAAAGAAGGAATGACAGGCCTTAACTGGAGAGGGCAAGTCCTGCAGAAAGGCACTCGAATTATAAGATGAAAATGACTGAACTGGCCACTGTGGGATTGCTGTTCTGCAGGAGTGGGGCTCTTTCCTGTGGAAAAGACCTGCCATCTACCTGCTGCACAGCCACCTGGTCCACTGGACTGTGTGCTGCTTGATCTCATGGTTCAGCCCTAGATTGTCAGGGCTGAGCACCGTGCAGGGTGCTTGTGCCTGGAGTTCGGAGCAGGAATCGCAAGCGGACTCTAAGGGACCTGACATCTGCTCTGGAGCCAAATGGATTAGGACTTGTAAAGAAGACTAAATGAACGGCTGGACCCTTCACCCCTCTACGTTTGCTTGACCTTTTGTGTTGTTCTAAACACAGCGAGCACAGGCCCTACTCTCCCATTTGACTGGTCCCCATTTCATCCTCACTGCATAACCTTCATCTTCTGTCACCTGCAGTGACTGCTCAACTGCACAACCTTCATCTTCTGTCACCTGCAGTGACCGCTCAACTGTTTTCCACCTGGAAAAAATGTTTTTGGGGGGCTACTGGGGATTGAACCCAGGGGCATTCTACCTCTGAGATACACCCCAGACCTTTGTACTTTTATTTTAAAACAGGGTCTTAAGTTGCTGAGGCTGGCCTCAAACCTACAATCCTCCTGTCTCAGCCTCCCAAGTACTGACTGGTACTATAGGCATGAGCCATCATGCCCATCTGGAAAGAAAATATTTTTAAACCATATTATTTCAAAGGGTTATTACAGAACAGACAAGCACTAAGAACTTTGAAATATTCATAATCATAGCCGCCTAGAGGTAACGTTTGCTAATACAATGATACATGGCCTTCCAGATCTTTCTATGTGCTCACAGACACACAAAACCAGACCATAATATACATATTGTTTTATAATCTGTTTTTTGTACTTACTATATAATGACCACCTTCCTATATTAATAAAAGCCTTTCTACAAGATCATGTTCTTAGCGCGTGCAGAAATGTCTGTTGTCTGCATCATTTATTAACTAACACCCCTCTTTCTGGAGATTTACATTATTTTCAACATTTTCCCATCTGCAATGAGCATCCTTATGGCTAAATATTTATGCTCATCCTTAATTATATCCTTAGGACAAACTTCTGGATGAAGGATTATAATTGGTCCTCTGGGTGTTCCACATCCTTGGATTCAACCAACTGTGGATGGAAAAGACTTGGCAAAAAGTCGTCTCTACTGAACATGCACGCTTTTTCCTTGTCATTATTCCCTAATCAATATAGTATACCACCTATTTATAAAGAGTTTTTGTTGTATTAGGTGTTATAAATCATGTGGGACGACAAAGCACATGGAGGATGTGTGTAGGTTCTATGTAAATCCTACTCCACTGCAAGTGAGGGACTTGAACAGATTTGGAGCCTAGACCCAATTCCCCGTGGATCAGGGATGGCCGTACTGTCTACGTGTAACCCTTTCAGTGCCCAGTGCATGTCACTGCCCTCCAGCGGGGACGCTGCAGCCCCTCAGCAGCACATAGGAGTCTGTTCCCCACACTCTCGGTGGCCACACAGAACACTGCTACTTCAAATTAAATACCTTTTTACTTTTGAGTTGAAACACTCATTGTTTTATGCTGCCTTTCTTTGGTAACTAGTACTATTGACTATATTTCACACGTCCTTGTGTGTTTATAGTTCTTCTGGAAATGTCTCCTTTATTTCCATTCCTTACCTATGTTTTTTTTTTGTCTCTTTCTCACTGAAGTGAACCACCCTCATTTTTCAGGGGCTCCATGGCACCTCTAAGTGCCCAGCCCAGGGCAGTCTTACACTTGTTTTACTTTAAGGGTCTCCCTTACTCTTTGGGACTTGATTTTTACATCGCTTCTTCTTGTCTTCCTGTTTGATTCTTGATAGTCTTTCTTTCTCAACTTGATCAGAAACTCCTCAAGGAGGGCTTTGTGTGCTGAGTAGGTAAACCGAGTCACTGAATGTTATCAGGAAGGAGCTGTTCAGGGTAGCAGAGGTTTTACCCCTGAAGCATGAGGTCTCATGAGCTGAGATACTAGTCTTCCTCCTTCCCCCCTCCCACGTGGCATAGAGTTTACTGCCTTGGATTTGAAGAGCTCTTCAAGATCTGAAGCCGCGGTGACTATTCACTCCTGCTTTGGTGGGGATGTGGCTCCAGCACACTGCCCAATCTTCGTGCGTTGGAAGCTTCCTGAGGCTGAGATTTGTGGGGAGCCTTGAAGAAGTCGCATAAGGTGCTGGGGTCATGGGGCGTCTCTCTCAGAATGAGCAAAGGAGCTCGTATGGGACCCTGCTGATGTGGCTTTCTGACTTTCTGTGTAATTTCTCCCTCTGTGTGAACTCTGTTATGGTTGGATCTGGAGTGACCCAAAAAGCTCACGTGTGGAAGGCTTTGTCCCTGTGCAGTGGTGTTAGAGGTGGGAATTTGGGGAAGGGATTGGATCACGAGGGCTCTGACCTCGTTGGTAGATCCATCCATTGATGGGTTTGTAGCCGAGGGGACTATTGGGACTGCAGGAGGCGGGAGCGAGTTGAAGGGCATGGGTCCATGGGGACGTCCCCATGGGGACCATATCTCGCCCTTGGCCCCTTCCTCTCTCTTTGCTTCTTGGCTGTCATGAGCTGAGCAGCTTTTCTCTGACACATTCTTCCACGTGATGTTCTTCCTCAACTCAATGGAGCCAGCCAACCATGGACTGACCTCTGAAAACGGAATTTCTTGTGGCATTTGAAAAAAATGTAGTGTTCCCCTTCCTCCGTCCCCTCTCTTCCCTGCCTCCAGCTTGTCACACTCCTCAGATGACGTTTCCCGATTCTCCACCAGCTCACTTGTTCTCAGAGAGCACCCTCCTCCTCCTGTGCTCACTGCAACATGCAGGAATCCACCCTCCTCTCCTCTCCTTTCCCCTCTCTTCTCTTCCTTCTCCTTTCTAGTTTCTTTCTCGACTTTCTTCCTCTTTTTTCCCTCTTCCCCTTCCTCCTCATTCCTCTCCTCTCCTTTTCTCTCACCCCTGACAAATGTCTTCCACATCTGCAGCTTCAATCACCCAAGCATATATCCAGTCCATACCTCGTCCCCCAGCTCAAAACCCATCAACCAGACAGACCGCGTGCCCCGGATCTCACTTCCACTGGCATGTCATATCAACACAGCCAGGGCTGGAGCCTCGACCCTCCTCCCCAATCTGACTTCCTCCAGGGTTTGTTAACATCCTTCTCATTGTGCAACCGAGCAGTCAAGGTACTATCTGTATACCTCCCTCTCCTCCTGCCTCCCGTTCCTTCCCGCCATTGGTCCTAGTCGATTTTATCAGCCGAATGTTCCTGGGAGGCATCATTCTCTCTCTCTCCACCACCACCCTGGGCCAAGCCGCTCATCCTGATTCTTGAGGACATTGCAATGGCCTCCTACGTTGTCTTCCTACTTCTACCATGGTGTGTCTCCCACTGACCTGCCACAGCACACACACAGTATTGTTTTAATGCACATCCAATTATGGCACTGCACAACCTCTCACTGGCTACCCGTTGCCCCAGTACAAGGACCCACATCTGCGCCTGCAAGTGCAAGCTGGCTTCCCTTAGACCTTGTGCCCCTCTGTTGGAAGCCTTCTTAGTCAGCAGCTCTAAGGTCATGCCGGTGGTCGATGTGGTGGAAACGCATGTCCTCGCAGTTATAAGTCTGGAAGCCAAGATCAAGGGTTGGTTTTCTGTGGGGCCATCATGGAAGGGTCCCTTGCAAGCCTCTTTCTTTTTGGCTTGCAGATGGCCACCTTCTCACGTGGTCTTTTCTCTGTACACTCCTGGTATCTCTTGGTGTGTTCAAATTTCCTCCTCCTGTAAGGACATGAGTCAGATTGGATCAGGGCCCACCCTAAAGGCCTCATTTTAAGTTAATGACTCTCTGAAGGCCGAGGTACTGGAGGTTAGGGCACAACATGTGAATTTTGGGACCTCCCAGCTCAGCCCATAACACTGGGTCATCTATCTATGATGCAATACTTGTGTGTGACCAACAGCTGGGACACCTCACAGGCATTCAGTAGCAAGCAGCATTTCACTCCCTGGGTGGCTCGTCCTTGCTTGGGGCTCAGCTTCAGCCTGGTCAGGGGAGCCTGGTGACAGTCTTCAACTGTTAGGGGCTGGCTGCCTGGAGACTCTTTCCAGGTCCTGGCTGGGTTAGGATGCCCTAACCCCTCCAGAGGTGGTGGCAGAGGTCAGAGCAGACCAACACCATGGTGCAGACACTGTGAAAGCCTCACCTACTCCCTTGGGCAAAGCCAGTCATGGGGCCAGGTGCAGAGTCAGAGGAGGAGGGCACTGAAGTCACACAGGCAGGGGATGCGCCATTGACGCATTAACAGACCATGGCTGTCAGTAGCTCACGGAGCTATCGCGGTTGCTTCCAGCAAAGCCTTTCTTGAGTCTATTTTGCATTCCCATTCACTTTCATTTATAAACATGGGGAAGGAAGCATGCGTTTACCAAGTAACAGCTCTATCTATACATTTTTTTGTGTGTGTGGTATGGGGATTGAGTCCAGGGGTTTTCTACCTCTGAGCTACATCCCCAGCCCTATTTTATTTTATTTATTTTTTATTCTTTGTTTTGAAACAGGGTTTCACTAAGTTGTGGAGGGCCTCACTAAGTAGCTGAGGCTGGTGTTGAACTTGTGACCCTTCTGTCTCAGCTTCCCAAGTAATGGGATTACAAGCGTGCACCACCATGCCAGGATCTTATTTTTTTATTTTGAAGCAGGGTCTTGTTAAGTTGCTGAGGCCGGCCTTGAACCTGTGATCCTTCTGTCTCAGCCTCCCAAGTACTGGGATTACAGGCATGGGACACCACGTTCAGCTTTATCTTATGCATTTTATTATACTGTCCCATTTTATTCTTCCAACAACCCTGTCTACTTCTGGCAGTTGGGAAAACTGAGGCTCAGCACATTAAATAACTCATCCAAAGTGACTCTGCCAGGAGGCAGTTTCTGAATTCAGGTCTATCTGACTATGAAGAGCTTTCTCCTCCCAAATGCTTTTTAAACTTTTCCATCAAAATTACCCCATGGGTAGAAGCGAGTGAGTGAATTCATACCCCTGGGAGCCCTTTGGGCTACTGTTCAAATTGCCTCTCGTGGTATGAAAATTCTTCAAAGTTATACTTTTATCTTAAAAATTAATATCAATGGAGTTTTACTTGGCCATAAAGAACAAAATTATGGCATTTGCTGGAAAATGGATGGAACTAGAGAATATTATATTAAGTGAGATCAGCCAGTCTCAGAAAGTCAAGGGTCGTATGTTTTCTCTGGAATGTGGGGGAGCTAGAGAGAAAATAGGAAAGAAAAGGGGCTTCAGATAAAAGAGGAGAGAGCTTCATGGGACAGTGGAAGGGGATCAGGGGAGGGAGTTGGGGAGGGGGAAAAGAGAGGCTTGAAGAAGGAAACAGATCAAATGATGTTATGTCCATAGGTTAAGGTATCAGTACCAATCTTGCTAACATGTATGGGCAGTGGGGTGGGATCTGGAGGGAAACCCACCAAGTGCTGTGTGCTTGTATGAATGTATCAGTAATATCAATTTGGCTTTCTATTCCATAATATATATTTTCATATATAGACCTATGACATCTTTAAGCAGAATAGATAAGCCTGGAATATATGCACTTCTATGGAGCATTTTCCAGGACCTCTGGTGCCAGCTGCGGGCCTTGGGAACCTGCCCATCTGGGTCTGAGCACCTTGACACTGAACCGGACAGCCTGCCTAGGACAACGAAATGGGACGTCAGGGCTTGCTTGGTTGTTACTCTGCTCCACTGCAAAGGGGCAGGACACAGTTTGGGTATCACCTGCCACTTTTTTGACATTCTCGGACACTTCGCTGGTCCTCCAGTGAATGTGTCACCTGAGTCTCCTTTAAGAATGTCAGGGATGGCCTGGCAGGAGGAGGAAAGCATTGATTCTAGGCTTTTGAGGTCTACTGCTTAAATGTTCCTTTGACTTATTTCTTTCAAGCCTTTATTGTACATTGACATCAAAGCTGGCCTAAGGGAGCTTTAGATGTGAAAGATTTCTATCCCACACATTGTGAGGACATATTGCTGTCTATGCTGTTAATTAGCTCAGTTTCCTGTTTGCATTAGCATTTGAGACCTCCTTGAGATGCCGAGGTAGAGTTGGAATTTTGCATTTTGGGCCTTCAAGGAAGTGGGTAAATGAGACCCTGGCTCAGACCTTGAGCTTCTGGTTGGACTATGGAGACAGGAGCATGGGCTTCTAAGTCTTTTAAGAACTGGCTCATTGTCTTACCCCTGGTGACCTAAGGGGTAGCATTAGGGGAGTCCGCTCAAAGTCAGCCTATTGCAGTAGACAGCACGGTCGCCCAGCTTGCATCCTTTAGACGTCACCTCTTAGTCCAGCTGTGGCCAGGTGCGCAGTTCGCCCCAAGCTTTGGATGTACTTTCTGCTGATAGTGCCTGACCTCAAAAGCATCTCTGGCCTGCCCATCTGCCCTAGGGCTCTTTCCTGGAGTTTGACCGGCCGATGTGTGCACAGGAGTATGGACGAGTTAACATCTCCCAGGACAATCCTTTACAATGAGTTCAATGATCCTCATCTCCCCAAAAAGGAAGAACGAGGCAATGGCTTTGACCAGGTGATGTTCCCGGGTTGACATGGACCTGTTCATGTCATGAGCTCAATTGCTCTTGAATAAGAAGTGGGGTAAGCTAATGTGGCTTGCTCGTTTAACTACTCCAGAGGCATCCTGGAGTGGTCTTCTCATTTCGTGAGCAGTTTCCAGGGGTGGTTATACAAACAGGCTTTTGCTGTTTGCTTCCAGTGTGACATGGTCAAAGTAGTCAACCTCTCTGTGCCTCAGTTTCCTCACCTCTTGTGTTTCTTTATTTCTTCCGTATTTAGAACTTTCTGTTGTTTCAAGATAAAAATAAACTTCTTAGTATACAGGGCATTTCTGATTTAGTTTCTGCCTCAGTTCTAATCACCCCATGGGCAATATGACATTCTCAGACTGTGGGAATGCATGATCTCATTGGTGACTTTGTTTAATGGATAATTATCTTGGTGGTTGGAGTCCATACCTTATCCTGGGACAAAAGAGTAGTATGAGGCTGTTATGAACAACTTTACACCAAAATAAGTGAATTTTAGGTCACTGAGAGTCCAGATCTTCAAACCCCAGTTCCTATATTTGTATCGTTTTCTAAATTCTAAGTTGAAGCACCCCAAATTAACAGCCATTTCTAGAACTCAGAGATAAAGTGAATGACCTTTCTGTTTCTTTCCAAGAATTTCTGCTTGAAATTTCCATTTGACATGGACGGTCCTACCATTCAATCTGCCAACTTCAGTTTATGTTCTAAGAAAACACGGTAAGGATAGAGCTATTAGTTAAATAATTAAACTTTTACAGATCAAGTACCAGGATAAATATGACAACTGTGGCTCTTGATATCATACAAGTTGGTTCTAGGAAGAGAAACCAAAATCACATTAGTAAAGAGTCAATTTGTCTGTAAAGAGAGAGCTAAAACACAAATTTTCATGTGGTATCTATGTTAAAGAGAGAAGTAAAAGAGGACTGAGAATTACAAAAATGATAGCCACTAGCTATGTATGGCTACTAAGCACATGAAATATAGCAAGTGTGACTGTGGAACTGAATATTATTTAATTTTTATTAAATTTTAATTTATTTTATTTGGTTTAGTTAAATGTTGTTTAATTTTCACTAAATATAATTTTAAATAGCACATATGTCTAGGGTCTACCATATTGCACAGAGCAGCTCCATATGATTCCAATCTTTTGAAATTTGTTAAGACTTGCTTAACAATTTTAAAAAGTGTCAAGTATTTTTTAGTTGTTAGGTGCTATGTTTGTATGTCTGTTTACTTAAGGCCAAGTTTTTTTGTTGTTGTTCTATTTTTCTATAACCTTACTTAATAAAATCTGTTTATTTTATCTGAAATAGTGATTGTATTAAAACCTTCCATTGTAAATGAAAATATGTCTATTTCTCCTTGTAGTTCTGTAAAATTTGCTTTTTGTGTTTTGAGGGCATCTTATTAAGTACATCCAAATTTAGAATTGCTGTAACTCCTGGTGAACTGACCTTTTTAAACTTAGAAGCGAATGTCTATTTCTTGTAATTTTTTTTTGCCATCCATTGCATCTCAACGACTACTGATACAGACGCAGTTGTTACTTTCAGCGTGTGAATACAGACCCTTTTTCATTCTCTTGCTTCCGACCTTCCTGTATCCTCATGTTTTAGATGCAGCTCTTTAGAATAGCATATCTTGTGCATTTTAAAAATCCAGTGTGATAATCTTTGTCTTTTACCTGGAGTATTCATTTCATTGACTTTTATTGAAATTGTGTTTACCTTCAAATCTACCTTCTTAAGTGCAATTTGGTTCTATTTTTCTTTCTGAATATCTTTTGGATTTAAAGAGAAAACTTTCAAATTTCCTCTCTCTCTCTCTCTCTCTCTCTCTCTCTCTCTCTCATTCCTCTCTCTCTCTCATACTGTGCTTCATTTTTTTTCCAGTACTGGGGATTGAACCCAGGGGCATTCTACATCTAAGCTATACCCCAGCCCCTTTTATTTTGAAACAGGGTCTTGCTAAGTTGCTGAGGGTCTTGCTAAATAAATTACTGAGGCTGGTCTTGAACCTGAGATCCTCCTGTCTCAGCCTCCCAGGTACTGGGATTACAAGTGTGTGCCACCACGCCCGGCTCATGCTTCATTCTTGATAGTCTTTTTCTTACCTGTGTCTAATCTGCCATAAATTCACCCCTTGATGTCTTCTTCCAAGTTGTTATATATTTCAGGTCTAGAACTTTGACTTGATTCTTTGAAACATTGGCGATGTCATTTTTAGGTTTTCTGAGTCTTTGTGAAACTTTAAAGCTTGGCTTTCATGTCACCTAACTGATAGTAGCTGTTTCATAGTCCCCGTCTACTCATGGCAGTACCTGGTGCCTCTGCGGGTCTGTTTCTGTTGCGTGGTTTTTCTGCGGGCTCCTGGTGTTTTATCTTCACATCTTCTGGGTTATCTTTGGTTGTCATGAAAGTTTATTTGTTGGAATAACTTGAGACCTAGCATGGCGCTCTCCACATAAAGAGGGGATACATTGCTTTCACTGTGCACCGGAAGGCTCTAGTTAGGCAGATCCATTTGAGTCTTAATGTACTTTAGGTTGAAGCTCTCTGGGACATCAAGGGATGGAAGCCTGTGTGTTGGCATGACATTTTTGCCAGGTTCCCAGTCCAAAGGGAAGAGGGTTTACCTGAACTTCTTCCCTTGCAAGGGACAGGTAGTAATTTAGTTCACTTATTTTCACGAAGCTTCAAAAGTACAGATTGGTCTTTTGGCTGCCTTATCCTGACCAGATGGAGGCTTGAGTGGTGGGCTCAGCTCTGGGCGACCGCCCTTTCCCTGATCTCAGCCAAATTATCCTCACTGTCTTATTAGTGGAACAATTTCTTTTTCTGTCTTTGTCTTTTGTCCGGCTTTAAAAATGTCCTTTAATGGGAAGATTGGTCTTACCTAGTTCCGGTTCCAAAAATAGAAATTCATTGGGTGCTTTTAAGAAAATGATTTCATCTTTTCCAGTCTCATTTTCTCTGAGCCTTAGTTTTCTATTGTTATTACTACTTTTTTCAGAACAAGTGTTTTGGTTGATGATTCTCACTGATACAGCTCTTTGGCACCTTGTTCTAAGATCCTATTGTAATGCATTCCCAGAAATTAAATCAATGTTCCCTTCCTGAGTGGCAGCTTTGGCATTAGCAACAAATGGTGGGGCCACTCTAATGTAATACTCCACTGAACATTTTGTAGAAGATGCTTGTGTGTTTCTGGAATGGAGCGATGAGAATGAACATGCTTTTGTTTTTCTTCCTCTCCATTATGCTGTCAAGATGCGCACGTGGACTTTGTACAGTGAAGTGTGTGGGAGATGACAGTCACCCAGTCACTGGTCAGCCATGGACAGCGATGTGGGGATTGCTAGTAAATCACACGTGCCTGCTCCCTGAAAGGAGTGGGGAGCAACACCAGGAGCAGATGTCTAGTCGCACGATGCATTTTGGAACTGATTCCTGATACATTTCCACAAGTCAAATGATGTTTAAATGTAACCACACCATTTTGAAATGCAATAAATCAGGTCAAGCTTATTTTGAATAGTTTTCTTTAACTTTGATGACGAAAAAAATATGACCATCTTTTTACTTTCCATGCTTAGAAAAAGTAGAACAAGAAATGGCAAGATGTGGCTAGGCACACCCCTATAATTTCAGTACTTGGGAGGCTGAGACAGGAGGATCACCGTTTTCGAGGCCAGCCTCAGCAACTTAGCGAGAACCTCAGCAACGTAGAGACACCTGGTTTCAAAATAAAAATTAAAGAAATAAGGCTGGGAGTGTAGCTTGGAGGTAGAATTCCCTTGGGTTCAATCCTTAGTGCCTCCTTAGTGGCTACTTAGTGCCTCCTTAGTGGCTACTCACTCACCAGCCACATGGCCTGTGGATGATCTTAGCTTCTCTTAGCCTCAGGACCAGCACACATCAGATGGAGGTAAAATACACTTAATCTAATTGTTGCAAGACTGAGTGACATGAAAAGCTCTTGGACTGTCCTGGCCGGGTTAGGGGCTCCAGACGCAGTGGGCTATGATGGATGCGGGTCTGGGTTTCTGGTTTTCAGCAGTTGCCCTCCTGTCGCTGTGTAAGCCAGTGACCAGGACTGCATATGTTGCTACAGGTGCGGCCAGCTCTGGTTTCTGTGAGAGAGGGAGGGCTAACCCCTTCCCTGTTTTCCAGGCCACTCTCCTGACATGGCCTGCCATTTGTTGGTGTATTTGGTTGCTACAACATATTGCTCTAGCATTTTCTTTTTTTGTTTTTGTTTTTTTTTTTTGCGGTACTGGGGATTGAACCCAGGGGCATTCTGCCTCCATGCTACACCCCCTGGCCCTATTTTTTTATACTTTATTTTGAAACCGGGTCTCACGAAGTTGTGGAGGGCCTCACTAAGTAGAGAGAGAGAGAGAGAGAGAGAGAGAGAGAGAGAGCTGAGGCTGGCCTCGAACCCAGATCCTCCGGTCTCCGCCTCCCAAAGTACTGGGATTACAAGCATGTGCCACCATGCCCGGCTGCTCTAGCATTTTCTAAGAATGTCCTACTGAGAGCTGTCCATTTCCACTTTGAGCAGGATTGACAGCTCAGATGTCTTCCCCTCAGAAGCACTGGGCTTCCCTGGCCTGGAGCCAGGGTGTCGGTCATGTGACTCCAGACCAAGGTCACCACCTGGAGGAACTGGGTGGCAGCTGTCACCATGGCTTCCTCGGACTTCCCCAATGCTGGAGGCTTTTGGCAGTGGTGCCAACCCTTGTCCCCACACATTTCTTATTTATGATTTTGGACTGAGCCTCCAATCTGGCAATCTGGTTGTCTCGCATGGTTGAGACACTTTTCCCCAACTCGGGAAGATGGATGGTGCAGGGGGGAAAGCCCCCGGTCTTTAGAGTAGGAATGGAAACTGAATCCCTGAATCACTAAGCCTCAAATTTCTTCTGTAAAATGGGGATAATATTTGCATTCTAGGGTGGTATGAGAATAAATGATATATTATGAGCTTAATGAAAGTTAATATACTCCTTTACTAGTTGCTCCTTAGCAAAGCATTTTTAATAACTAACTAACTAACTAACTAACTAACTAATATACTTCTTTTGGTGAGCCGACGGGCTCTCACTTCTCTATGTCCATGAGGAAGACGGCTCTCCACGTACTGCAATCCAGCACGTTCCAATGGATAGGTCACGCAGCACAAGGATTAGTTGCACAGACTCCAGAGTCATTTTCCCTGCTTTAAATCCTGGCTCAGCTGCTTCCTGGAAATGTGGCTTTAAGCAGGTAAATTAACCTCTCTGTGCCTCACTTATTAAATGAGGTGAATAAGAGTAGCAACCTCATAGAGGGTTATAGAAATTCATACTTCCAGATCCTGATAAGAGTTCTTGATAAGAGCTTGTGAACTGGCCTTCCTCCTCAGGCCCTACAGACTGTCTTCAAAATAGCAGACAGAGAGGCCCACCCCAAACTTCCAGTCTGATCAGTCCATGATAGATCCAGCCCCTTGCTTCCTCCTCCCGATCCCAGTAGCTCCTGCTCTCCAAGGGCAACCCAAGCATCTCCTCTGCTGCTCCAAGTCACTGTGCTGAAACCGTTCGCAGTCCTACCTCATCAGAGAGGCCCTCCAGGTTGTTTTCAGCAGTGTGGAAAGGGTCCTTGCCACTGTCATTTTCTGTCTCCCCAGCCTGCATTTTAAAATTTTAATTAACTAATTTTGGTACTAGGGATTCAACCCAGGGGTATTTTACCTCTGAGCTATATACCCCAAGCCCTATTTTATTATTATTATTTTTTAAAGTTTGAAACAGGGTCTTGCTAAATTGCCGATGGCCTCCCAAGAACTAGGATGGCAGGTGTGTGTCACAACAGTTCATTCTTTTAAAAATGGCAGATATTGGCGCTCAGCACTTACCTGTTGATTTGCTTAGGAACTGTCTCTTCCCATTCAGATGCAAACCCCACGAAGATAGGCAGTTGGTCAGCATTGTTAACTGGAATATTTTCAGCACAGAGAAATTGCCAGGCAGGCAATCAATATAAACCCAAGAGGTATTTGTGATCATGAATACTTGAACAAATTAATGCAACTAATTGCTCTTTGCTGGTGACAATGGGCTGGGTATAGAAATAGACCCTCATTAAGTGGCCCAGCTTGAGTTGAACAAGGCATATATATTTTTGTAATATATGTAGTGGGTAGAGCAGGCCTCTTAGAGTATTGACAGGGGGTTCTGGGGGTGCTGTCATCCCTGCCAAGCTCTGCAGGCCTGTACTTGATGGGGCACTTAAGGGTGGGGTGAGGGACAACAGGAACATCTCTGGGGTTTAGTCTCTTCCTCTGATGAACTGATGAACGCTGTCTGCTGTGCAGATGACTGAACAGCTGACAAGGATGCTGTCAAGCTCCATGCCTCTCAGACAGCTGTTGCTAAATAAGTGACAGCTGTAGTTATTTTAAAGTTTTGGATTTTGACTTCTGTTTAGACACTGGGTTAAGAGTCCTTGCTCTGTCCTGGAAATGCTGCCTCCCTATAAAGTTCCCTTTTCTAAACTCACCTACACACTTGTTTATGTATGTCCTGAGTATTTAGTGAGGAGCACTGGGCCAGTGCATCTCAGGGTCATGATAGTGACTGTTACTAACTGAACATCCGTGATGTGTTCTTGACACTTCCCCTCCATGTTCCCTTTGTGTTATAGAGGAAGATGTGGAGATGCGGGGAAGGGGATGTGCCCAGGGCTGTGATCAGTGGATAGCAGTATTTCTTTTTTGTGTGCTTTTATTTGTGCATTGTAGTCTCACATCACAATGAATATCAATTTGATGTTAACATACATGCACACAGCTCTTAGTATCCCCCCCACCTCCCCCCACCCGTATGAAGTTGGTTTATTCTCACATGTACATATTGTTCTTGATAGTAATTCCACTGATTCGCTTCTTTCTTGCCCTTCCCTTTCTCTTGTACCACTTCCCTTGTCCCACTGAAGGTTCTCCATTATCAACCGGAGTCTCTTGTGTGTCCCCACTACTCCCTAGGTTGCACATATTAATGAAAACATATGTCCCTTCTTTTTTTGTGATTGATTGATCTCGCTTAACATAATGTTTCCAGATCCTTCCACTTTCTTGCAAAGGATGTTTTTTTGTTCTTCTTTATTGCTGAGTAGAATTCTATTGTGTGTATTTTCCACAATTTTGTAATCCACTCATCTGTTGATGGACACCTAGGTTGGTTTCATAATTTGGCCACTGTGAATTGTGCTGCTATGAACATGGGTATGCATATATTACTGTAGTTTTCTGGTTTCAATCCCTTTGGTATGATAACCAGTAGTGGTATAGCTGGATCATATGGTGGATCCATTCCTAGTTTTCTGAGGAATCTGCACACTGATCCATTCCTCGTTCAGAAGTGTATCATTCAGTCTCCATGTATTTATGTGATTACTTTTAGTCTTCCTGTTGTTAATTTCCAGTTTCATTCCATTGTGATCTGAGAAGATGCAGGGAACTATATCACATCTTGCTGGTACTTGCTTTGTGACACAGTATGTGGTCTATTTTGGAGAATGTTGCATGGGCAGCTGAGAAAAAAGTGTATTCAGGTGTTGCTGGTTGAAATAATCTGTATGTGTCTATTAGATCCATCTGGTCTATGGTTTTCTTTAGGTCTGAACAATCTTTATTTATCTTTTGTCTGGAGGATTGATCTAGTGGCGTGAGTGGTGTGTTGAAGTCTCCCAATATTATTGTGTTTGGGTCTATTTGGGACCTGATGTCCCGAAGACTTTGTTTTATGAATGTGGGTGCGCCCACATTTGGGGCGTGAATGTTTACTATTATTATATCTTCTTGTTGGATTGTTCCTTTTATTAGTAAGAAGTGACTTGCTTTTGTCTCTTCTGATGTGTTTTAGCTTAAAGTCTGTTTTGTCAGATATAAGCGTTGCTACCCCTGCTTGTTTTCGATCTCCGTTTGCATGCTATATATTTTTCCATCCTTTTACCTTTAGCGTATGAGTATCTTTGGCTAGAAGGTGAGTTTCTTGCAAGCAACATATAGTTGGGTTATTCTTTTTAATCCACATTGCCAGTCTATGCCTTTTATTTGGGGAGTTGAGTCCTTTGACATTCAATGTTATTATTAAGATATAATTTTTGTTTTCTGTCATTTTGAGTTCTATTTTCTGTTTGCTATAGTGACAAATGTCCTTGTTTAGTTGCCTACTGGTGGAGTTCACCTCTCCTGTGGTTCTGAAAATTGCTTGTTTTTCCCTCTTTGTGATTTATTTCTTTTAGGATTTTCTCCAGTGTTGGCATGGTCCTCATGAATTCTTTAAGTTTTTGTTTATCATGGAAGATTTTTATTTCTCCATCAATTTTAAATAATAGCTTTGCTGGATATATCACTCTTGGTTGGAAGTTGTTTTCTTCCAGGATCCATAGTACTTCATACCAATCCCTCCTGGCATTTCCTGACTTGGGTTAAGAGGTCTGGGGTGATTTTTATTATCATTATTATTTTTTTTGCGGTACCGGGGATTGAACGCAGGGGTGTTCTACCTCCGCGCTACGCCCCCGGCCCTATTTTTTTATGCTTTATTTTTGAAACCGGGTCTCACGAAGTTGCAGAGGGCCTCACTAGGTAGAGAGAGAGACAGGGAGAGAGAGAGAGACAGGGAGAGAGAGAGAGAGAGAGAGAGAGAGGAGAGAGAGAGAGAGGAGAGAGAGAAATCGTGCACGTGCCCCGCGCATGCGCGCTGAGATTGGCCGCGAACTCGGATCCTCCGGTCTCCGCCTCCCAAAGTACTGGGATTACAAGCGTGCGCCACCACGCCCGGCTATTATTTTGCCCCTATATGTCACCCGTTCTTTTGCTCTTTCTTGCTGCTTTTAGGATTCTTTCTTTGGCCTCTATGTTAGACATTTTATTTTTTTATTTTTTTTTGCGGTACCGGGGATTGAATGCAGGGGTGCTCTACCTCCGCGCTACGCCCCCGGCCCTATTTTTTATACTTTATTTTGAAACCGGGTCTCACGAAGTTGCGGAGGGCCTCACTAAGGAGAGAGAGAGAGAGAGAGAGAGAGAGAGAGAGAGAGAAACAGGGAGAGAGAGAGCGAGAGAGCTGAGGCTGGCCGTGAACCTGGATCCTCCGGTTTCCGCCTCCCAAAGTACTGGGGTTACAAGCATGCGCCACCACGCCCGGCTTTATGTTAGACATTTTAATTATTACATGGCATGGGGAGGTCCTTCTTTGGTCCTGTCTTAACAGTATTCTATATGTCTCTTGTATATGAATGTCCACATCTTTTCTATGTTTGGAAAATTCTCTGAAATTATTTCTTTGAAGAGGTTCCTTATACACTTGGTCTGTGTTTCTAATCCTTCTTCGATGCCTTTTATCCTTAGATTAGGATGTCTTGTATTGTTCTGTATTTCTTGGATGGCCAGGGTGTGTTGTTGTAATATCTTCTGTATATCATTGACTGTGTTTTCAGTTTTGAATGTACTGTCTTCCAGGAGTGATACTCTGTTTTCCATGTGGTCAAGCCTACTAGAGTTGGTTTCCATTGCAGTCTTTAATTTGTTTACTGACTCCTTCATTTTGTTCAGTGTTTCTGATTCTTTCTTAGAGCCTCAACTTCTTCCTTCATCTCCTCTATGCTTTCTTTGAGGCCTTTCATCATTCTGAAGATAAAAATTCTGAATTCTTCATCTTGCATTTCCTGTAGGTCAGTATCAGTAATCTCACTTGATACATTTTGAGTTACTTGTTTCCTCACTGTTCCTCATTCTCATATTATCGGTGTTTTCAATTTTGTGTTTCTGTTGCCTCCACATCATCTTCCTATCTATGTATAAGACCTCTTGATTGTCCCTGTAGACCCAATTGGGCCAGTGCGCTGCAGGCTTTGGTTCCCTCCCGTCTGGTTGACTGGGGCATGGTGTGTGTGTGTGTGTGTGTGTGGGGCACACAGGTTCCGGAGCTCGGGTGTTGGCACGTGAGGCGCACTTCGAGGTGCAGTGTTGGATGTGGGCTCTGAGTCACGGGTGATGGTGCAGGAAGATGCCCGGTCTCCGAGGCATGGATGCTGAGGGTTGCCTGGGCCCCACGGGGTACACACGTGCTCCGAGTCTCAGTAGGTGTTGCCGGAGTTTGCCCAGGCTCTGACGCGCAAGCTGCATATCTCTCACTAGCCTGAAGGGGGTGCGGACTCCGGGTATCAGGGTGCACGGGCGCTAAGGCACAGCGTGGAAGGGCCCTAGGGAGGTACACAGGCTCCTGGGCCTTGGGTGGTGGCCAGGAGCCTGCCCTGGCTCTGAGGCAGCGTGGAGGGTCCAGCGGGTCTTGGGCGGCGGCACCAGAGTGTAGCTGGGCTGTGAAGCATGGCACAGAGGCTCCCATGCAGGTGAGAGAGGTGTAGGTTCTGGGTCTTGGGTAGCAGCACTGGAGGGTATGGGGGTCCGAGGAGGGGCTTGGAGGGCCGTCTGGGTTTGGGGTGGCGGCGTTGGTGTCTGAGGCAGAGCGCGGGGGCCACCCGGGATTGCGGGGCTGGCCGCCCGGGTAGGGCGGGATAGTGCAGCTGGCATAGGTGGAGCATAGGGGGCCGCCCGTGTCGAACCCGACAGCACGGCTGGACTAGGTGGAGCACAGGGGGCTACCTTTGTCGGTGGGATGGCACGACTGGCCTAGGTGGAGCTCAGGGGGCCGCCCGTGTCGCACCCGACAGCACGACTGGCCTAGGTGGAGCGCAGGTACCCTTGTCACACAGGATGGCGCAGGCTGGTCTAGGTGGAGCGCAGGGGGCCGCCTTTGTCTCTCAGGACGGCGTGGCTGGTCTACGTGGAGCGCAGGGGGCCGCCTTTGTCTCTCAGGACGCTGCGGCTGGCCTAGGTGGAGCGCAGGGGCCGCCCTTGTCACACAGGATGGCGCAGGCTGGTCTAGGTGGAGCGCAGGGGCCGCCTTTGTCTCTCAGGAGGGCGTGGCTGGTGTAGGTGAGGCGCAGGGGGACGCCCTTGTTGCTCGGGATGGCGGAGCGCAGGGGACTGCTCTTGTCCCACGGGACAGCGGAGTGCAGGGGACCACCCTCATCACGCGGATGGCAGAGTGCAAGGGACCGCCCTTGTGCCATAAGGCACAGCTGACCTAGGTGGAGCTTGGGGGTGGCGCCCGGATCTTGGCTGGCGTGGGGCTCCGATGCTGGGTGTTGGGGTCACACAGGCTCCTAGTTCGGTGCGAGGGCGGTGCGCGACTGTGGCGGGAGCTCCCTCTAGGGCAGTCTTTGAAGGATTTTTACGATCTGCTGTTGGGATGGCCCCACCACTCTGATAGCAGTATTTCTCTTTACACTGCACCCCAACAGAGGCGTGGGGCAGGGACTGTTCCTCCTGACTGCCCTGCCTGCACCTGGCAATGACCAGCCCCGAGGTACTCTTGACACTGTGAGAGCCAGGGGACTCTTCTTCATGGCAGGTGCTGGGCCCTCCACCTGGTGCCATGAAAGGGCCTGGTGGACTAGCAGAAGCCTGCTCTAGAGTACCGAGTACCGGGCCTCTCCCACGTGGCAGTGATTCAGCATATTAATGGCAAAGATGGCACTGGCAGACCCCTCGGAGGGAGGTCCTGCAGATAGCTTCACCTAACCTCAGGAGGGCTATGATAGGCAGTTACCTCCTTCCGTGCTCACAGAGGACAGGTGCCTCTACCTATGATAGGTTACAGGGGGGCGTGGTGACCCGACCCGTCGCGTGCCATTGGGTCACACCCTACTGCTTGCGAGTTTCCTGTATAGCCTCTACTATAAAAGAGGGATTTGGCTTTCTAATAAACGAGATCGTGCTAGACATATCTCCCGGTCCGAGGCGTGATTCTTTCGGGCCGTCGGCATCTGGTCTTCTGTCAGCTTCGTATCATTCCCGGGCTGGCCCCGAGAGGCAGGCAATGGGGATGGCCCTCAGAAAGCACAGGGCTCATCACGTCTGTATTGCCATTCACAGAATTTCCAAAAAAGGCCTGGACCTAACTGAGCTAAGAGTTCAGGGAACCTGAGCACGATGCTAGCCTGAGGCCGGGGGCCAGTGGGCCAGTGGCCATGTGCACGGTCAGTCTCTACCACAGCTGCGTGGATCCAGGGTTTCCTGTGCATCCTGCCAGGTGGTGGGCTGGATGTGCCACTGAGCCGGGTCTGTGTGGTGTGCTGGGCAGATGCTGGCTGCAAGAGTAGGTCAGCTCCACATCCAGGCCCAGCTCCATCCTTGACCTCATGGTGTCTGTGTTTGCATAAGGAGCGTTGGCTCCGGACCTCCAAGAGCACTATGGGGATGCTGGGGGTGGCCCATCTGGAGGACCTGCAGGGCCCTGTGTTCCTGCAGCCCTCCCCAGGACTGGTATGGCTTTATGGCAATGCTCCCAGTGATGGGATGTCTGCTGCAGATGATAAGGTTGAGAATATTGAATTGCAGCTGGGCGCTGAGGCACATGCCTGTATTCCCAGTACTTGGGGGGCTGCGATAGAAGGATCGCAGGTTCAAGACCAGCCTCAGCAACTTAGCAAGACCTTCACCAACTTAGTGAGACCCTGTTTCAAAATAAAAAGTAAGAAGGGCTGGGGTGTGGCTCAGAGGTAGAATGCCCCTGGGTTTAATCCCCAGTATCAGAAAAATAAAAAGGATAAGAAGACGAATGAGCTGCATCAGCTCTGGGGCACAAAGACACCTAAGACATGGCTCCACTTGACAAGGCCTCCTGGGTTACAGTCTCCAGACTTCCCTCCACCCTCAGAGACCCAGGCAACAGCATCTGCTGCGAAACACGACATTTACCAGGTGGCTGTGGTTCCCTCACCACAAGTGGGTCCTCGTGGGGAGAAAATGTTTCTTTATCTTAGAGATGCGGATAGATGGGAAGAGACAGAGGAAAGAGCACAAGCCACGGTTTCCAGGGTCTCCACCCCAGCTGCTAAAAGCGATCAGGCTCCACTGTTGGTGGGAGTGTAAATTAGCATAACCACTATGGAGATCAGTGTGGAGGTGCCTCAAAAGACTAGGAATGGGACCACCCCATGAACCCGCTCTACCACTCCTTGGTATCACTCCGAGAGAATTAAAGTCAGAATACTATAGTGATACATGCATATTCATGTTCGTAGCAGCACAATTCACAATAGTAGCATTATGCAACCAACCTAGGTGTCCATCAACAGATGAATGGAAAAAGAAAATGTGTCATATACACACAATGGAGTTTTACTCAGCCATAAAGAAGAACAAGATGATGTCATTTGCAGGAAAATGGGTGGAACTAGAGGATATTATATTAAGTGATATCAGCCAGTCTCAGAAAGTCAAGGGCCATATATTTTTCTCTCATTTGTGGAAACTAGACAGAAAATAGGAAACAAAAGGGACTTCAGATAAATGAGGAGAGAGACCAGTAGAATAGTGGAAGGGGATTGGGGGAGGGAGGTGGAGAGGAGAAAAAGGAGACTCGAAGAAGGGAAGAGTTCAAATAGTGCTGTGTTCCTATTTGAAGCTATCACCAACATGTACGGGGTGGGAGGACGGGGAGAGTGGGGTGGGATGCAGAGGTGTTGTGTGTATGTATGAATGTATTACTTTTATCATCACTATGATATATAATTACAATGCACCAAAAAAAGCATAGAAATATGTCCAAGCTCAGGTTCGTCCCTGGAGATTCTAACTGGATCGCTCGGGGCAGGGCCCAGGTATAGCTTTCTTTTTGAAAGTGCCCAGGTGATGCTAATCTGCCCCCTTTGTGAAAATGGGATCACCTGGCAGCTTTCTAATCATGGAGCCCTGGCCTCACCCCAGCCTGGCCAAGTGGCTGCCTTCAGTGGGGGAGGCTTGAGCACTTGTGTTATTAGCAGGCCTTGTTGCCGATATTACCTGATAGTCACAAGTTAGATATATTTTTGTGCCTGACCTTCTTGTTGGCTAGTCCGTTTTCCATGAGGTGGGCTGCCATGAGGAGCTGAAGCCCTTGGGCGGGACCAGGTGTGTGTCCCCAGCACATGCTCATGGCTCATGACGTGGGCGGCTGGCCCTGGTGGCTAACACAGTGGGTGATTCAGCTGGACATTTTTCCTTGTCTTTATGTGGAGTATCCCTGGCTTGTGATTTGTGTCCTGCGGCTAATCTAGCCACCCTGAGCTGTTGGCTTTCTATTTTGGGATGGAGATACATTTTCCAAGAGAAATTGGAGTCTATTCACATTTTTGTCTGTGTGTTGGGGGTCCTTGGTCTCATCTGTCACCTCAAGACACAGACAGATGCTTATTATGTCCCAGACCTGGCTCCAGGGTGGAGAGCCATCTAGCACTTCAGGGGACTGACCATCCTCCAGAGAGGAGACAGATATATAGACAAATAATGATGCTAATTATTTTGAAACTCCCGTGATGTCTCTATGAAGAACACATCAGAAGTGCTAATCTCCACCTTTCTTTTCTTTAAACTTTTCTTTTTTTCTTTTTTTACAATAGCAAACTCACAAAGCACTTGGAAACAAGAATTAAATGATTCATGGGCATCTCAAATCCATTGCCTCCTCAGCTCAGTTCTAGACATTTCTATATATGTTCAAGAGACATCCTAGTGGACAGATGTGAACAGCTCTTTGTTCTGTATGGGGAAGATGGTGTGGGGATGGGCATGGGGTGTCTTGTTGATGGTGGTATTGGTCTCTGCTCTGTTCTGACTGGACCAGGAAGAAAAAATGGGATTAAGAGATAAATGTGTCGTTGGAAGGAGACTCTAAATGAGTCTATTGATGAGGCAAGCCAGAGAGGCAGAGAGACATGCCTTTTAGATAAGTAAATAAATCGTTCTGTAATTATGAACAGAGTGTGTAGCCTTGTTTCAGGCTTGGTCACCAGTGCAAAACGTCTGCTTTGCACTTGGCCCCCAAATTCAAGTCCTGATCCATCTTTCCCTCCGCTCAGCCCCTCCACTCCATTTTGAATACAAATACTTGAATAAGAATTATACTTGTGCCCAGCAATATTTCCCAAAAGTGTATTTTTTAGACTAAATTCTATGACCCAATTTAATTTTCTCTCACTTTTCTTTGAAGTGCAACTAAATGGCTCCAGTTGTTTCCACTTCTACTTCCCTGAAACTAATTTTTTATCTAAATTCACACTTTTTATACAATTTCTGCTCCGGTGTTTCAGTTTGTTGGCCAGTTCTATTATTGCCATGAACTTTTAATGATGATGGTTTCTTCCATTGTGAATTTTGTTTTGCGGTCAGAATTCCAAGTTCAACTTTCTGGGTCAAATTGTATGGGTATACATTTACTACGTGTGGTGTTAGATGTTGCCAGTTTTAGTTTGAGTCAGTTATTTCCACCAGTATTACTTGCTGTAGATTGGATAAAAGACTGATGCTATTCATTTTTTCACTAATCTGACAAGAAAGGAGCAATTCCCTGTGCACAACTCCACCTGTGCCCAGCCTGGTCTACTGTTTGGCTAAACCTCATTTTCCACCTGTTCCTATCACTTCATGCTTTAGGAATGGATGTTTGCACACTGCTGTGAGATCAACAAGGAGATTATGTTCATACATTGTCATGCGGGGTGGCTGTGTTCCAACGCTCTACTCACAAAGACCCTCTAAGGCCGTCTGCGGGGCCATCGTTCAAGTGGCAAATGTGCTTAATAGATTCACTCCCATTTCAAAGTAGATGAGTGTGTATATTTGCCAAAATTCATTGAACTATATGCTTAAAATAGGTGCACTTTATTGTATGAAAATTAGAATGCAACCAAATTAGTTTTATGGATATGGTCTCTCTCTTTTTTTGGGGGTACTGGGATTGAACTCAGGGGTGTTCTACCTCTGAGCTACATCCCAGCCCTTTTTATTTTATTTTTTTTTACACTGAAACATGGTTTCACTAAGTTGCTGAGGCTGGTCTCAAACCTGTGATCCTCCTGTCTCAGCCTCCCAAGTACTGGGATTACAGGCGTGCACCACTGTGCCCAGCTCTCATATTGGTTTGAAAAGAAAAAGAAGAAAAAGCATACTTCAAACCCTGACCCTCTGAAGTACCACACCTGCCTTGCTCAGGCACCCTCTCTGCCTCCATGGATGGTGGTTCTCTCTGGCCATGACATTCTCTGATAATCGGGAGCTGGCCTGTGATGCTGAGGGAGAGTTAGTTATGTGTGCGTTCAGGGACGACACAGAGCTGGGAGTTCTCAACAAGCTCTGCCCCAATCTATTTTATCATTGAAAGCTGCTTTCGCTGCTGCTGTTGACTGAAGAGCCACAGCACGTTTCTGGAACCCAAGGGCAGGGGTCAGCGAGACTGGAGTTGCCGATGCCAGGGAGAGACTCCTCTCTTCCAAAAGGACCCCTTTTACATCACTGCACCAGAAACACGGAAAGATAACACTTGAGACCTTTTTCTCAAGTGCTCATGGGCTGAGTGCTCATCTGGGGCCCCAGGACACCAGATTTCCTTGTGACCAAGTGTGGGCAAAATCTTGGCAACACTGGTCGCTGGCAGCAAAATCATGGGCACCTGAGTCTCAGTTTCCTTGTCTATAAAATGGGC
>PVJS01019499.1:0-33649 GCA_004027185.1 Glis glis | reverse complement strand
AAAAAAAAAAAAAAAAAAAAAAAAAAAAAAACAAGAAAGAAAATGTATCATAATATGGGTACTCAGAAAAAAGTTTCCTAAAGAAGATGTTTCTTAAAGTGAACAATGAAGAATGAAAGTTGACATGGTAAAAGAAGTTAGAGAAAAACTTTCAGGAAGAGAGAAATACAAACAAAAATATACTGGGTTCAAAAATGGTATGCAAATTCATTGCCTATAGTTCAGTAAGCAGAAATCATGAGAAATTAACACATAGAGAAATAGAGGTGAGGTTGTATGTAGAAACATTACCATGGTCAGTTCAATCTGCTATAACAAAAATACCACAAATGGGTAGATCATTAATAAATATATAATTATGGGAATTCTGGAGGCTAAGAAACCATAGACAAAGGTGTTGATATATCTGATGTGTAGTGAGGGCTGCTTCCTGGCTCATACACTTCCACTTTTTTTCTGTGTTCTCACATGGGAGAAGGAAGACATGTGTCCCTTCTCATAATGGCACCAATAAGATCACAAAGTCTCCATTCTCACGACTTAATTATCTCTAAAGGTATCGTCCTAATACCAACTGTCTAAGTCAGCATTCTTACTGCTGTATCCCAGTAAATCTGACCACACAACTTAGAGGAAGGGAGATTTATTAGTCATGGTTTCCTTGGAAATTTTGGTTTGTCCATGTGAGGCTGGTTCTGGATCTCAGGGCATGATGGTGGGAAGTGGAAAAATGGAGAGCACAAGCTTTTCTCCTCACATCATGGAGGTCAGAAGCAAGAGAAAGCAGGCAAAGGGAGGAATAAGCGTATAAAATTCCCAAGTCCACACTTCAAGTTACCCAGTTACCCACCTTCTCCAACCACACACTATCAGCCCAGGTCACCAGTGGACTTATCCACTGCTGAGTTTACAACCAAGACCCGCTTCTAACATTGCTACCTTGTTTCTGTGAGGGTTACCGGGACATTCTATTTCCAAAGCATTACACCATCTCATTGAGTTTTAAGATTTCAACATGTGAATTTGGGGTAGGGAGGGATAAACATGAAGTCCCCAACAAGGTCTGACTTCCTGTTTAAAAACAAATTCAACAACAACTTGGTTTTAAGTGTACTTGTGGCAATTTTATCCAATTTTATATAATACGGTAAAATGGCAAATGAAATGTTCCAGAAGATATATGATAAGATAAAAAACAGTAGAACTAGGAACAGAGTGATTAAAAATATAAATATTGAAAGAAATATCTAGGAGAGATTTATCAGAATATATTATGTGATGAATGCTTAGATAAGGATACCAGATCTCATGGTCTCATGGGTTAAATTTTCTAATTTATATCACTGTATAACTAGTCAAACCACAAATATACCATATGTACAAGTATATCATATATGGTATATTTGAATAGTAAGTAGTAAGTAATATGAATAGTAAGTTAAGAATGTTATAGATTATGAATACCTGAATTGGTCTATGCAGGAGATATTTATATATACATGTCTGATGATGAAGGAAGAGGTCAAGAGATGAGATATATTTTAAAAATCTTTAGTAAGTTTAGTTCAGTGGAAGGAAGAACATTAGTCCAGGATCAAACACAAAGGATCACAAAGCTCCAAAGGAAGACATACTTTATCTCCACAAAGGATGATGAGAATAGGTGATCAGAAAAGTTAAAGAGAACCTGATAAAGGAAGATCAAAGATAAAAATGAAGAAATTAAAGTAGACATGAGCAATGTTACATATACCAAGGGAGTCCAGCAGCATAAGGAGCAAAAAATGACCCATTAAAGTCTGCAATTAGAAACAAATTCATGGAGTTGACAAAGTAATAGCAGATTACAGAGGTAGAAAGAATGTCTGAATAAGTAGGGGGGAGAGAAAAAGGAAAACTAAGTAAAGCAAAAGTATAAAATTTGATTCTTTTACAAAACTTGGATTAAAATGGGAAGGAAAGAGTAAAATGATTTTGAACAGGAAGGAGAAAAAGGAAGTCTTGACCATGTTGCTGATGGAAGAGTCAAGTTCATGGAGAGATAGAAGAGAGAAGACCAAGTGACTGATAGAAGAAACTCTCAAAGAAGCAAAATTAGATTTTCTTTACATAAAAGACAAGGCATCTTGGCCCATGATATTTGAGAAAATAATAGCTTTCAATATAGTAAAATATCTAGGTTAAGCAATAGGAAGTTTGAAGAACTATGGAGGATCCAAGGACAGGTGTCTCCTTAAGGGAGTAGAACAAAGGATGTGGTAACAAGATGAAGAGAAGCAAAAATGTTGAGATGTGACCAAGAGTGAAAATATAAATTTAACACAGTGGTGAATCCATCACGATGATGTCTGTTAAACAAGTTTTGTTTGGTGTTTGAGAAAATGTGAGGTTCAGTGAAATAGTAATAATAAAATCTAAAGAAAATGCCACATGTAAACTTTGTACAAAATCACCTGCAGAGATGACCGAGGCTTTCAGCAGCATCATTGTGACCAGAAGGTCAGCAGGATCAGGATGTAGAGAGGTTGTAAGTCAAGGGAGAGGTCCTCTAACCTTAGGATTGGAGCCTGGAATGACTGATTATTCAGCAGATTTTCAACAAAATCAGACACTAACTCTGCCTCCCTTTACCCCCTTTGCTTACCTCATGTCATGCATCGTTTTACTCATCTGAGAATTTAGTACACATCATTATAATTGTTCTCTTGCAGCTATCCTCGATTCCTTTGTGCTTTCTTTCCATTTTTATTGCATAAAATGGAAACCATATTTAACCATAGCATTTATTACATCTCAACCATGGCAAAACACGATTTTCTGTTTTCTGAAAACCACATGTAACATAGTCTTTCCATCATTCAATCTTGAAATACTTTCCCCATTATTTTGTCAGAAGACCACTTGTTTCTGGTTTTTCTCTTAATCTTTGTTGTTGATTCGACATGATCGTTTCCTTTCTGTATAAATTTGGAAATTCCCAGATTTTAGTCCTTTGCATGTATAACTATAATTTCTACCTATAATAAAAGTCCTTACCTAGTACTTGTTTTTATTCTAACAACAGTGTTATAAAATTAGGTGATAATATTTTCATTTTTTACATAGAGAAAACAAATCATAGAAAAATTACATAGGTAATTGGAGTCAGAGCCAGGATTTAAACCCCATGCCTGTCTAGTTCAGAAATGGTAATCGTATTATTCAGCATACGGTCCAGCATGTCTCAGCCAATCAGATCCTACTCCTTTAGTTTAAATGACACTTATGCACTTATACATTCCATATACATAACCTCAGTACCTACTCACAAGTCAATTTCAGATTTGTACAGCCAACTGTTACACAATACATCTACTTGATGTCTAATAGATACTACAAAATTAATATTTCCCAGTGTCGTAGAGAGAATAATGGCAATCCAAAAATGATTATATCCTGGTCCACAGAACTGATAAGTATTATTTTATATAGCAAATGAACTATACATATGCAATTAAAATAAAAATGTTTGCATGGAGAATTTTTTCTGGATTATTCGGATAGATTACAGGATATATGATCACACTGTTCTTTATAGTAGGGATCCAAAAGGATCTGTGTTAGTGACTGAGTTGTTATGAAAATAAGGTCATAAGATGACATTGTTGGAAAGAGACCATGAGCCAAGGAGTACAAGTGACTTCTAGAAGCTGGAAAAGGCAAAGAATTATCCATTAATTTACACACACACACACACACACACACACACACACACCCACACCTTACTGCAAAGTTCCTCTTAGAGTTTGTGATTCCATAACTGTGCCATAACATATTTTCACTGTTCAAGCTACTAAATTTGTGTAGAAATTTTACAGCAGTAAAAAGAAATTAACACAACCAGGATGCACTCAGCATAATCAGCCTTTTCCTTCTACAATTTTCCCCATTTTGATAAATTTAACTACATGTAATCTAGTTGTAGTTGGAGAGTCACAATTGATATTGAGTTAACCTGAGGAGTTGAGACTATGGAATTCCACCTGTAAGAGCCTATTCTCCCTGGTTATTTAATACAATTATATTCCAACAAAAAGTTTCAAGTTGGTCCTATAGAGTCAAAGGAACAGGTCTTCAAGGTGAATCTAGTCTCACTGAATATATATGTCAAATAAATGTCATTGCATGGACCTGATTTTGTGATTTTTCTGTGTTTTAAAAAAAGGCAGACAAGACTAAGAAAATCAAATAGACTTTGAGAAACAAATAGCCTTCATGAGCAAGGGAACACCTTAGTTGGCATTAGGACGTAGCCATACAATTTGATCCAAAATAAATTGAGGTTTACTCTTGAAGAGTGATAGAAATGTGAGGAAAATCCCTGGCAGATACATATCTGTTTACAATGGGACAAGTACACTTTGTGAAACACTTAAACACTTATTAACACATCAAAATGGAACAAGGAAAAGATTAGATTATCTCCAACATATTGCAAGAGGGAAGGGAGAGAGAGATGAGATTACTTTAAAGGAAAATGTCTCCAGACAGCTTTCCCAGGTGACACAGAAGGAGCTGCTTAATTATGGTGGAAATTGTTTGGAGGAAGGTATCATGTTGAGTTTGATTTCACAGAAATAAAACCTTCTACCCCAAGGTGAAAATGTGTAGAAATTCTGAAGCCTTCTTGAGAATGGTAAAAATCAAAACAACCTTTATTCCTGTTTTGTTTTCAATATGGCTAGTATATTTGCTAGTATATAAAATATAAAATAAAATAGTATGTTTGCTCATATATATAATTAGTTTTTCTGTTAAAACAACTAACATGAAGCATTAATGTAAATATATAATGTGACCCAAATTATCACTAATTATTCATGGTTGTTCTTTAGCAGCTAAGAAATTAAATATTTTTGGTATGATATTTTTTATTACATTTAGACAGAATTTTCTGAGAAGATACTTTGTATGAGAGAAAGATGGAAAGACAGAGAGACAAAGACATAGACAGAAAGACAGAGACAGAGACAGGGAGACACTGAAAAACTATCTGCTCATGTATTTACACACACATGAACATGAGCATGCACACATACACACACACACACACACACACACACACACACACACACACACTGTGAATCACAAGTACAAGGGCAGTGAAAAGCGAGATGTGTCAATTAACTACATCTGCATGTGCATTATAATGGAGAAGAAGGTCTGGGTCTTAGAATTGTTTTATCACACAAGGTTTATATCCCTTGCAAACCCTTGGTTTTATTTTTGCATTGATCTTCCAGACAGGCTAAGCAAGATCCAGGCAAGTTAAATAAGGACAACAAACCTCTTGCCATATTGTAATGACCTGACCACACAAGGAGATATTGACCAATCATAAAAGAGCAGATCGGAAACCACAAGAAAGGATAAAGGCTCATCTCCCAAGAACTTCAATAGTTATGCTCTGTGTGTGTGAAGGGGATCTTTTTTATTATTTTTTGTCTTCTACCTTCCCTTGGTTTAAAATAAATCTTTAAATGTCCCTATATTCACTCTTCTATAATCCTCAACTTTATTCTTTTATTTCAAAGACCAAGGACCTGGTAAGATGAGAAGCTGCATCATTTTGGCATCCCAAATGGGACAAGAGAAGGGACCCAGTAAAGGAAGAATTTTGTTACACTATTATGGCTAGAATCCTAATATTAACAATAAAAAGATTTCTTATAATGACTACCACAGTCAGAAAACTGAATAGATATATAAACAAATAAAAACTTAATTGAATGTCAATGCATAATTGCATTCATAACTTTCTATTCATTATTAATCTGTGTACAGAAACTATTGATTATGTTAGGATGTTTCTGGATTTTTTTCAGTTGAAGTTTAAATGTCTTTCATTTTGGTTAGAGACCATAATTCAGTTAAAATTGAAGAAATTGAAAGAACAGCCTCCCCCCTTTTTTCCAGTGAAATAAACCATTATTGATCATGTTAAAGAATACCCATTTCTAACTCTAGGTTTAAAAATTACAGGAATACCAGAAACATTCTATTGCATTATTATTTACAGAACACAGGCAGCATTGTATGGCATTGAACATTAGTGGAGATGTGTGTGTGTAGCTTCCATAAATCATAAATCAGTCATCAGAACACATACAGAAAAAATATAAAACAGAATATGATACAATTTGCAGATGTGAGAAGCACAACAATCGCACTACAAGATCAGCTTTGAAAATCTGTCAACTGTTTCCTCAGAGTGTGTTAACTGAAGGAGAAAAATAGAGCTGCAGGAGATGTGGCCATGTAGCATTTCAACTGGAGCCTCCTAATTGTAGAGTTTGAAAAGCCATTCTTCCTTTTCTGCTCAAAAAGAAGGTGATAGTTTGTGACCAAAGGGCAACTTGTTCAGATTTCAAATTGTACTCTTCTGTGTGGCATATGATTACATTACACTTGATTTGCAGTTGCCTGCAACTTTTGTTTACCAATAAAAATAAAATGCTACATCTCAACATTAGATGTTTCAAAATTTTAACTTTTACACCTACATTTTTTCTTATACTTTTTTCTATCTTGTTTTAAGTCATGTATAATTATGAAACATTTTTAAAAATTCCTAGGTACTTAATATCTACTGAAAGGAATAAAAATATGGTATCTATTAGGTCAATCAAATTTATCAATTGAATTTTACTTTCTATTAAATTTGATACAGAAGAAAAGGCTAGGGAAAATATTTTCATTTATTAAAATGATTTATATATAGTAATAATAATTGTCATGATACACGGATCTAAATATCTTAAACTTTAAATGGAGCATTCATGTTGTAAGCATCTCCTCAAAAAACTAAAATAACTTGGTAGGCTGAGACAGGAGGATCACAGGGTCAAGGCCAGTTTCGGTAACTTAGCAAGGCCCTCAGCAACTTACTGTTTCACTCCACTACCTAGCTCTTTACTTCCCCATTTCTAACTACATGTACTTATTAAATTGTCATCAGTGGTGAGAAAAGGCTCACTTCTTGATGCACAGAGAAATTAATACTATTGCACCTGTTTTTGTAAAGAGAATTATATTGTGAGGTCCACTGGCAAGGAGGACAGAAGCAAAAACTCAAACGTGTTTCCCTTTCTGTTGCTAATGGGGGAATTTATAGAAGGAGAAGCTGCTTGCATATTGGAAGGCAAGAATGAGGAATTTTATGATTCTTTTGTGCCGTGTAGACAGTTACCATAACTCCTCATAGGAAGCAAGTTTTTACTTATTTTTTTCTGCAAGAAGACTTACCCTGTTGTATGTGGGTGGGGTTGAGCTTATGACTTCAAAAGGTCATTGACTGGGGGATCTGACTTTTGTGCATGTCCTCTCCTCCTCTTCCTTCTGCTTGTTCTTCATCTTTTTTTGTGCTTGGGATTGAATCCAGGTTTATTCTATCTCTAAAGGTCTGGAAGCCACATCCCCAGACCTTTTTATTTTTATTCTTTATTTTGAAATAATATCTTGCTAAGTTGCTGATGCTGGCCTCGAACATGAGATCCTCCTGTCTCAGCTTCCCAACTACTGGGATTACGGGTGTGCATCATTACACCCAGTTATGACAGTCCATTTTTGAAAAGCCTATTTCAAAATGTCCTCGAGTGGATTCTGGAGACATTTCCCTGAAAACCAACTTAAGTCCTTTTTTATTTAAGGAATTTATGGTCCTGTGGGTCCATGACTTAGCTGGATTCATGATCTTTAGCTTGATATAAGTGTTTAGTTTCTGAAAACATGTAGCAACCTATTTTCCCAGTTGAGACTCTTCTCTCTCTGTCTTTTCTAGAATTGGGGTTTTTGATTTTTTTTTCCAATCCACAAATTCTAGGATGTGAAAATGGATGAAGCATTATTATTCTGGCCACTGGAGTAAAGTGGGCACAAGAATGCTTATTCAAGAACATGAATTGTTTTTTGCTGGTGCCTCAGCTTTGCCACATTTTAGCAGTTACAGAATCTCTAGTTCTTACACACATGCAGTGTGAGCAGCTGGAATCAGGAAGAAATGAGAAGGGGAAAAGAGAGATTAGAGAAGTGGACAAGCGAAGGGTGAAAGCAGCCACTCATAGATCATTTACAAAGGCAATGTTCAGGGGTAGAAAATGGTCTAATGTTTAAGGTTATATTAAGATTTGTTTGCAAGGGTCTCCTGTTAACATAAAATTCCATCCTACTGCATGGCAGATAGAATTTGATTTTTGCTTCCTGAAAATAATCACTTGACATGTAATATAAGTCTTTCTACTTTAAAACTTGTTTTAAAAGTTGTCTGCAGGATGGCTATTTTACAATCCAATATAAATGTAATAATCTGAATAAGAATGTGTAGGGCCATGACAATTTTAGAAATAAGAACTCATAAGGATATTATTTCACTAATATTAATATAGTAATACTTTTAGTATTGTAGGTAACAAATCTTTAGTAATAGAAAAATACAAGACCTCTCATTTTGTTTACCAAGCAGCATTTCATGAGATTTCTTGCCTGTGCCATTACAGCAATTCCATGGAGGAAATGCTAGTTTTATGAGGGGAGCAGTGTAAAGCAAACCTGAAATCACCAGATTGTCTACATAAGTAAAGCCAGTGTGGATTTCTATCCAATAATTCATACTACTTCACCTCTATTGAACTACAGTAGAAATGGATGCTATATACGGGCTTTACCCATATAAATGAAATTATAAACAGTCATCCAACACCACGACTCAGACTGTGCCCCTTCTGTCACCCTTTACGTCATAGATGTTGCTGTTGCCTTTGTCATGGTAAATGCTGTGAAAAAACCAACACACCTCACACATAAATTAGGGATTTTAGAAAATATGTAGCTTCAGAAACAGCAGCTGGGAATTATTACAAGCCTGACAAATTAAAACATTAAACCAAGTGAACATTCAAATGTAAAGCTGGGATATGGCTCAGGATAATTGCACTGGCCTAGCCTGCACATGTTCCTACATTTTGTCCTCAGCAATACAAAAAGAAAACAACAATAGCAAAAGAACCACGCAAGTCTCTTAAGATTGCCCCCTAAGGTTTAGGTCACCATGTTTTGGAAAAAGAAGCAATTTAATACCTGATACCATATCAAATATATAGATCTGGGAGTACACATAGGTCCCCTGGGATGAAAATATTAACAGTTGTTATGGACCCCAATTTGAGCATACATCAGACTGGCAAATTGGCAATGTCTTCAATGTAGCTCTCTATACCACTCCCACTTTAGTTAAAATGGCTCAGTGGCAGGGCATTTGTCTCACATGTGCAAGGCCCTGTGTTCAATCCTCAGTACAAAAAGAAAAAAAATATTGGCTGTCTCAGTCAACATTTTCACTGTTATAATCTAAAACAATTCACTGCACAACTTAGTGAAAGGAAGACTTATTTGCTCAGTTTTTTGGAGATATTGGGTTCCGTCCATGTGAGGACAGGGTTTGTGGAACACAGGACATGGTGAAGGGAAACAGAGAGAAGGAGAGTGCAAAGCTCTGCTCTTACATCACGGAGGCCAGAAGCAAGAGAGAGAGCAGGGGAAGGAGGAACCATATAATTTCCAAGGCCATACCTTCAGGGATCCCTTCTTAGCAATCAAACACCCCTTCCAACAATGCTACTTCTGAACATTGCTACCTTCCAACACTGCTACATTCTTCTTGTAGGGATTGGGGGATATTCTAAATCCAAACAATTACACTCTGCCTCTGGCCCCCTAGACCTCATGGCCACCTTACAATGCAAAATGCATTTAGTACATTTCCAAGAGTTCCCATAATCTTAACAGTTCCAGCGTCACTCAAAAGTCTAAAGTCCAAGGTTTCTTCTGAGGCTGAAGGTAAACTCTTGGCTGAGAGCCCTGTAAAAACAAAAAGCAAGTTATATACATGCAATGTACAATGACACAGGGTAAACATTTGCATTCCAAAAGGGAGAAATAGGGCCATAGAAAGAAGGAATATGACCCGAAAAGTATCAAAATCCAGCAGGGCAAATATTTGATCCTGCAGCTCCACTTTTGGCATTCAGGACACATAGTGGTGAGATGTGATCTCCAGAGGGTCCTGGCAGCCCCACCTCTACAGCCTGGTTGATTGCAATCGGCAGCATACTGGCTTTTCTAGTCTATCTCCATTGCTTACAGCTTGCAGCCTTTGCTCTTGGTATTTCCACATTGCTGACATTTCTAAATCTCAGGAGGTTTCCTTGCAACCTTGGCACCACTCTCACAGCTTCACAGATTCTCCCATTTGGACCTGCTTGCAGGTATTCCTACCTGCCACACATTGCTTGGCATCCCAGGCTGTTCTTTGAAATTTAGAGAGAAGACTTCATGATTCCTTCTTTCCAGCAAAACCATCATTATGTGAACATCAAGATTAACTGCCATTAGGAAAGGTAGTCACACCCTCTTTAAACACTGCTGCTGGCCCCTTTTCAATCACAGTTATGGGCTCACCAGCATCTGGGCCATAACTGGGCCTGCCTTGATCCAGGCAGCCTCCACCTCCATCATGGCCACTGCTGGCCCACCTCTATCATGGCCACCACTTCCTCCTTCCTTTCATCCATATTACTTTCCTCCACAACATCATCTCTGTGGGCCCCTATTTACACAGGCCTTTCTGGCCAAGCTGCAAATCTATAAAGTCTCTCTGCTTTACTTTCAAATTCCAAAATTCAGTGTATAATTCATTGAACGTTGACATCAATTTCCATAATGCAGTTTGTATACTTTGCTGTTTTGAGATTTCCTCTGCTAGTTTAATCATCCCATTATTTTTAAATTCTGCCACATGCAGTTTCAAGACACAGGCAAAATGCTGAGAAGTTCTTTGCTGGAATATAACACATGTGGACTATATTTTATTTTCCTGTGGAGTCCTCTTTGCCCTCCAAAATCTCCTTAGCACAGTATCTACCATCCACCTTTCTGCCAACATTCTGGCCCTTCTAACTTCCTCTCTAAAACTAGTTCCAAAGACTCACAAAACATACGGTCAGACTTAAATATAGCAGTACATTATATGTAAGTGGAGTGGGTACTTCACTTTTCTGGTACCAACATCTTTCCCAGTCAACATTCTCACTTCTATAATCCAAACAACAAACCACACAACTTAGAGGAAGGAAGATTTATTTAGAAATACTGGATTCAGTTCTTATGAGGCCTGGGTTTGCGGAATTCAGGACATGGCAGAGGGAAACAGACAGAGGGATAGAGCAAGGCTCTACTCTCACATCACAGAGGCAGGAACCAAGAGAGAGACCAGGGGGAGGAGGAACCATAAAATCCTCAAGGCCACACAGGCACCTCTCCTTAGCAAGCAAGATCTACTTCCAACATTGCTACCTTGTTTCTGTGGGGCTAGAGGGATGGTTTAGATCTAAACCATGGTTTAAATGATGGTTTAAATCTAAACCATTACCAAGTCTGGGTCTAGTTCTTGTTTGGGGTAAGATAATTCTCTGGGCCTCTCATTTCAACCTTTGAAATTCATTCCAGTGAATGGAAGCATCTATGTACCATTTCTTGAAACTGAGTGTGCTTTTGTGTAAACCAAGAGATATGGTAGAAAGGAAACATAGTGACTTTCAGGCTAGGTCATAAAAAGTGATTCAGACTCTGTGTTTCTTTCTGGCACACTCTCCCTTCTATGCACTTCAGTGGCTACGTTAGCAGTCCAATTGCTCTGAGGACCCTGTGCTGTGAGGAAGTACAAACTATTCCATGGAAAGAGGATCCTGGGGAAGCCAGGAGACCACATGGAGAGAAGAAGGGAGAGGGTGTGAGATGGTTCTAACTCTCAACTGTTCCAACCCTCCACCATTGATTGCAGCCACCCGAGGGATTTTGGACCACAATCTCCAAGCTGAGACTTCCTGGACTTCTTGTCCTGCAAAAACTGTAAGAGAAAATACAATGTTTGTTGTTGTATTTAAGCCCAATTTTAAGCATAACAAAGTTTTGAGGTGATTTGTTTCAGAGAAATTCATAAACAAAACATCTAGTTTCCACTTTGTGAAGCCAGATCTACAATGTGGCCAAATCTCTGCTATTCCTTATTTCCTTCTAGAGTCTGTCTATTTGGGTTAAAAAAATACAATGTGCCACCTTTGGCAAATGCCTCAAGGCACAAAATAGCTGACAATCATTAGCTCATTTCAAAGAACTTTTCTTTCTTTCTCTGATGCCTTTAAAAAACACATCTTTTTGAAATTTATTATTTTATTTCTGTCTATTTATTGCAGCAAGAGACTTGGCTTGCCAAGACCTAATCTATGCTATTCACATCCCATTTAAAGTTGAATATTCCTGTACTCCCTATATTCGGTTCTAGGTTAGTTTTTCCATTACATGTCACTTTTTATTTATTTATTTATTTATTTTTTGCGGTACCGGGGATTGAACACAGGGGTGTTCTACCTCCACGCTACACCCCTGGCCCTACTTTTTATACTTTATTTTGAAACCGGGTCTCACGAAGTTACGGAGGGCCTCATTAAGGAGAGAAAGAGAGAGAGAGAGAGAGAGAGCGAGCGCTGAGACTGGCTGCGAACCCGGATCCTCTGGTCTCCACCTCCCAAAGTACTGGAATTACAAGCGTGCGCCACCACGCCCAGCTTCACATGTCACTTTTTAGAACACTATATACTTAACTCACTCATAAACATGCATGCATTTATTTATATATAGTTTTTGTCAGTTTGTTGTGGTGTGTGTAATATTGATCAATACATATGCTAGCATTCTCTGATTCCAAAATAAAGTTATAAATATTCTACCTCTTGTTTGGAATAATGGGTACCTTTTTTTTCTAAGTTGCATTATTTTACAGTATTTGAGAATTACATAGAAAAGACAATTATATCACAGCAAAGCAGAAGACTTCAGATAAAACTTCCTCAGTTCACAATTGCCAATATTTGACAATATACCCTTTTGTAACCAACCATCCAAGCTGGGATGTAGTTATGTGATATAATACAGTTAAGATTTACCTTTGGATTTAGGTAGGGAAAGGACTAAGAATTTGAGACTTCTGTAAGAATGGAGAAGAAAATGTACCTGTTATCATACTTACTAGCAATTCAAGACAACCTCTCTAAATTCTTCTAAAAATATTATCAAAAAGCTATTAGAAGGCTCATAGAACATATTATCTTGTTAACCAGCTATAGAAACGGAATGGAATAAAAATCAAAGAATTTTCATAAAACCAAGAATCTGCTTATGATGATTTCACTAAAGGAAATTTGCTGGCATGGCATAGGACCCAAGCCTTCTGGAGCCCTTACCACCACAGTACTGCCCTATAGGTCTCTAGGTTCAAATTCCTGCTTAAGTGCTGACTATGTGAAAAGGCATATTGTCCCCATATAGTGTTTTATACTTAAATTTAGGTTTTATATCAACCTTTTTCTGGACTTATCAGCAACATTCTGATGTGGCATAGTCAAACAAACAAACAACTAAAACAAAAACATAAGTCTAGAATATTTCTTCTCTTTTTTGTATAATGTTATTCACACACATTTGTTTTCAAAATAGATAAAGTAGGGAGAGAGATCCAAGATGGTGATGGAATAGGTGCCCCTAAATGAGCCTGTCTCAAAATTGCCTTGGGGACTCAGAATTTGAACAGCATCGCACATCCATAGAAGAACCAAAACCCAATATCCAGTAACCTGTGTATGCTTACACAGACACAGAGTCTACCAGCTACAGAATCCCACAGAAAACTGCAATCCCATGTTGGCAGGATTGCAAAGGAACCATCTTCATCTGGACCTTATAGCCCGGGCTAATAGCCCCCCTCCACCAGCAAATCGGGGTGAGGAACCGGAGCATAATTCTGTGAGTGATGGGGCCATCCCAACAGCAGATCATGAAAACCCTTCAATGGCTGCCCTAGCGCAGGCTCCTGCCAGAGCCACACACCTCCCCCTCACCATGCTACCAGCCCACACGATCCCCAACACCTGCGCATCGGAGCCCGCACGCCCTCCGATGCCACCACTCAAGACCCGTGTGACCCTCCATGCCCTGCCTCAGACCCCCACACCATCTAGCGTAGCCACCAGAGACCCGTGAGACCCTCCGCACCCCACCTCAGACCCTGTGTACCCACCTGAGACCCAGAACCCAGACTTCTCTCAGGCCCACATGCGATCCTCTGCACCACGCCTCAGAGCCTGTGCACCCTCCAGCACTGCCACCCAAGGCCTAGAGACCGTGCTCCTCCCTGGGGCCCATGTGTGATCCTCTGCACCACGCCTCAGAGCCTGTGCACTGTCAGGCACCGCCACGCTACACAAGACCCAGAGCCCACACCCCCTTGGGCCCGTGCACGATCCTCAGAACCACAGGAGAGGAGAACCCCACCAGGTAGGCAACTAAACAAGGAGATTTGTCACTACAGCAAAAAGAAACTAGAACTCAAAATGATAGGAAACAAAAATCATATCTCAATAATAACATTGAATGTCAAAGGGCTCAAATCCCCAACTAAAAGGCATAGACTGGCAATGTGGATTAAAAAGCATAACCCAACTATATGCTGCTTACAAGAAACTCTCCTTTTGGCCAAAGATACTCATACGCTAAAGGTTAAAGGATAGAAAAAGATATACTATGCAAACCATGATCCAAAACAAGCAGGAGTAGCAATGCTTATATCTGACAAAACAGACTTTAAGCTAAAACACATCAGAAGAGACAAAGCGGGACACTTCTTATTAATAAAAGGAATAATCAAACAAGAAGATATAATGATAGTAAACATGTATGCCCCAAATGTGGGCGCAACCACATTCATGAAACAAAGTCTTCGGGACATCAGGTCCCAAATAGACCCAAAGACAATAATATTGGGAGACTTCAAAACATCACTCATGCCACTAGATCGATCCTCCGGGCAAAAGATGAATAAAGATTCTTCAGACCTAAAGAAAACTATAAACCGAATGGATCTAATAGACACATACAGATTATTTCAACCAGCAACACCTGAATAGACATTTTTCTCAGCTGCCCACAGAACTTTCTCCAAAATAGACCACATCCTGGGTCACAAAGCAAGCACCAGTAAATTCAAAAGATGTGATATAATTCCCTGCATCTTCTCAGATCACAATGGAATGAAACTTGAAGTTAACAACAGGAAGACTAAAAATAATCACATAAGTGCATGGAGACTGAATGATACACCTCTGAACGAGGACTGGATCAGAAAAGAAATGAGGAGAAATAAAAAAATTCCTGGAATTAAACGAAAATAGAGACACAACGTACCAAACTCTATGGGACACTTTGAAGGCGGTATTAAGAGGACAATTTATAGCACTGAGTGCCCACATAAGAAACACAGAAGGCATACAAATCAACAACCTAATGCCACACCTCAAGGATCTTGAAAAACAGGAACAGTTGAAGCCCAAAGCCAGTAGAAGGCAGGAGATAACTCAAATCAAAGAAAAATTAATGAAATAGAGAATAAAAAATATAAAGAATCAACAAATAAGAAGCTGGTTCTTTGAAAAGATTAACAACATTGAAAAATCACTACCTAACCAAACCAGAAGAGGGACAGAATCAATCCAAATTACCAAAATTGAAATGAAAAGTGGGACGTCACCACAGATAGTGGAGAAATCCAGAGGATCATAAGAAACTACTTTGAAAACTTATATTCCAATAAAATGGAAAACATGGAAGAAATCGAAAGATTTCTAGACACATACAACCTACCTAAATTGATCCAAGAGGATATAGAAAACCTGAATCAACCAATAGCAAGCACAGAGATAGAAACAACAATAAAAAGTATTCCATCAAAGAAAAGCCCAGGTCCAGATGGTTTTCCAGCCTAATTCTACAAAACCTTCACAGATGAAATAAAACCAATACTTTACAAGCTATTCCGTGAAATTGAAAGAGATGGAATTCTTCCAAATTCCTTTTACGAGGAAAATATCACATTAACACCAAAGCCGAATAAAGATACCTCAAGAAAAGAAAATTATAGATCAATATCATTAATGAACATAGTAACAAAAATTCTAAATAAAATACTAAGCTGGGCGTGGTGGCGCACGCTTGTAATCCCACTACTTGGGAGGCTGAAACCGGAGGATCCGGGTTCGTGGCCGGCCTCAGCTACTTAGTGAGGTCATCTGCAACTTAGTGAGATCCTGTTTCAAAATAAAGAATAAAAAATAGGGCTAGGGGTGTAGCTCAGAGGTAGAATGCCCCTGGGTTCAATCCCCAGTACCGCAAAAATAAATAAATAAATAAATAAAATACTAGCCACGCACATTCAAAACCATATTGAGAATGTAATATACCATGACCAAGTTGGTTTCATCCCAGGAAAGCAAAACTGGTTCAACATACACAAAACCATAAATGTTATTCACTACATAAATCGAACTAAAAACAAGAATCACATGATCATTTCAATAGATGCAGAAAAAGCATTTGACAAAATTCAACACCCATTTGTGTTAAGAACTCTACAGAAAATAGGAATAGAAGGAACATACCTAAACATCATTAAGTCAATATATAAGAAACCCAAGGCCATCATCATATCGAACGGGGGAAAATTGACAGAATTCTCCTTAAAATCAGAAACAAGACAAGGATGCCCACTATCACCACTCCTTTTCAATATAGTCCTCGAAACTCTTGCCAGAGCAGTAAGACAAGAGAAGGATAGCAAAGGTATTCAAATAGGAAAAGAATTAAAAATACCTTTATTTGCAGGTGACATGATCCTATATCTAGAAGACCCAAAGAACTCAACCAAAAATTTACTAGAGCTGATTAACAAATTCAGCAAAGTAGCAGGATACAAGATCAACCTAAAAAAATCAGTAGCTTTCGTATATGCCAACCATGAATCCACTGAGAAAGAAATCCAGAAAACAATTCCATTTACAATAACTTCAAAACCAATTACATACCCAGGAATAAACTTCAAAGAGGTAAAAGACCTCTACAATGAAAACTATAGAACACTGAAGAAAGAAATCGAAGAAGATCTTAGAAGATGGAAAGATCTCCCCTGCTCTTGGATAGGCAGAATAAACATTATCAAAATGGCCATTCTGCCAAAAATGATCTACAGAGTCAATTCAATCCCTATCAAAATACCAACATCATTTTTCACAGATCTAGAAAAATCAGTCATTAATTTCATATGGAGAAACAAAAGACCCAGAATAGCTAACACAATGCTCAGCAATAAGAACCATGCAGGAGGCATCACAATCCCTGACTTCAAATTATACTACAGAGCTATAGTAATAAAATCAGCATGGTATTGGCACAAAAACAGACACATAGACCAGTGGAACAGAATAGAAGATACAGAAACAAGCTCACAAACTTATAGCCAATTGATTTTCGACAAAGGTGCCAAACACATATATTAGAGAAAGGACAGTCTTTTCAACAAATGGTGCTGGTAAAACTGGTTATCTACCTGTAGAAAAATGGAACTAAATCCTTACCTCCCACCCTGCACAAGAGTCAACTCAAGATGGATCAAAGACCTGGAAGTTAGACCAGAGACTGAAATTACTAGAGGACGGCATAGGTTCAACACTCCAACATATAGGTACAGGTATAAACTTCCTCAACAAGACCTCCAAACCACAGGAAAGTAAAACAAGAATTAATAAGTGGGATAGCATTAAACTACAAAGCTTCTGCTCATCAAAGGAAACCATCAGGAGCCTAAAAAGAAAGCCTACAGAATGGGAGAAGATCTTTGCAAACTATCCCTCTGACAGAGGTCTAATATCTAGCATATAAAAAGAACTTAAAAGACTTTACACTAAAATAATAATAATAATAATCTGATCAAGAAGTGGGCAACTGAAATGAATAGATACTTTATGAAAGAAGAGATACAAATGGCCAATAGATACATGAAAAAATGTTCAACATCATTAGCAATCAAGGAGATGCAAATCAAAACTACTCTAAGATTTCATCTAACCCCAATTAGAATGGCAATCATTAAGAAGTCAAACAATGAATGTTGGTGAGGATGTGGGGAAATAGGGACTTTTCTACACTGTTGGTGGGATTGCAACTAGTTCAACCACTATGGAGATCAGTGTGGAAATTCCTCAGAAAACTGGGAATGGATCTGGCTATACCACTACTGGGCATCATACCAAAGGGATTGAAACCAGAAAACTACAGTAATATATGCATATCCATGTTCATAGCAGCATAATTCACAATGGCCAAATTATGGAACCTACCTACGTGTCCATCAACAGATGAATGGATTACAAAATTATGGGAAATACACACAATGGAATTCTACTCAGCAACAAAGAAGAACAAAATAACATCATTTACAAGAAAATGGAAGGATCTGGAGAACATTATGTTAAGTGAGATTAGCCAATCACAAAAAGTGAAGGGTCATATGTTTTCATTAATATGTGCAACCTAGGGAGTAGTGGGGACACAAAAGGGACTCTGGACTATAATGGAAAACCCTCAGTGGAGCAAGGAAAGTGATATAAGGGAAGGGTAAGGGCAAGAAAGAAGTGTATCAATGGAATTACTATCATAAACAATGTGTACATATGAGAATATACCAACATCATTCTCGGTACTCCATATGGGGGATGTGGGGGGGACACTAAGAGCTGTGTGCATGTATGTTAACATCAAATTGATAGTCATTGTGATGTGAGACTACAATGCACCAATAAAAGCATGTTAAAAAATAGATAATAGATAAAATATAGTTTCATGTTTCTCAAGCACATCCTTTGCATTACATTTCAAATTTCATGATTCAATTGTTCTCCTGAACTTAAATGTTCATGATAACTATGGCTAAATTGTGTATATTGTATTATATATATATATATATATATATATATATACATGTTATAATATTAATATATTATTTCCTTAACTTAATTACATTGTAAAGTTCCTTTTCTCATGTAGGATAGCATATTCATATGATCTGGGAATTGGAATATGTACATATTTGGGAGAGACTATTATTCTGCCTATCATTATGTGACCTATCTATATATAGAGAAAAAGATAGATAATTGCCCTTGTTTGGGCCAAGAAACTTGCTAACCAAAAGTAATCATTAATGATTTAATCTCAAATAATCAAATAATTTTGTATAAATTAGTCTTTAATTAGGAAATTGATAATTATAGGTGGTTATTATCATTCTCTAAATTCTTTTTTAATCCTAGAATGTACTATAGCTATGCTGAAATTCATTATACACAGAATATTCTCAATGTTAAGTTTTTTTGTCCTAAGTTTCTGTCAGAATGAAATTGGAAATAAGTAAATGGGGAATGTTAGAGGAAACCATGAGGTACACAGATGCAGAAATAAATATAGATGAATACATTATACATTAGTTAGTGTGCATATGTGCATATTTATTTCTTAGCTCTATGCTCTGTCTTTTGAAAGGACCTAGAAGAAATAGCACTTGTGTAGCAAGGAGTATACCTGGTGAACAATATTGGTTTCTTGATTTTTCTTCTTTTTGTGTGGTGTTGGGGATCAACTCCAGAGCCTAACACATGTTACAGAAATTCTCTACCACTGAGCCAAATCTCCAGCTCCTAATATTGGTTTCTAATCCCATGATATGAAAAAGAAAGTAAATAAAAACAAACAAAATAGCCAGGGTCCCTTGTAGAACTCCAATTCTATCCTGAGTCAGAAAAATGCTAAACAATTCTTAGTATTTCTCAGTGCAATCCTATGAATCTCAGCCTCCAGAGTTTTGGAAAGTAATACACATAAAGGTAAAGTTTTCCTTCAATTTCCTTTCAGTATTTTACATTTGAAGGGTTTTGAGGATTGGGGTGAGCAGCCACTTATTTTCCACATGGAGGAGCTAATTGCTTCCATCGTTGAATTTTATCTTGTCTCACAAAGACCCAAAGGTTTCATTATGGGAGAGGTGTCTATCTCAAAGCGTTATCTTCCTGGGTATTCACAAAGACCTTTCTATCCTTTTTCTTACTAAACTCAGAAAGGAAGAAGTGTGAGTGGTAAAGGGTAGTGAGTGGAGTAAATTCCCATTTCTTTATCCCTCACCTACAAAGCAATCCTGACACATACAGAAGTTTCACCACCTGGGTCTTGGGTTGTTTTTGAGGGAACAGATATTCTGCAATATTACTCTGGATTTTGGATTGTGCTGCAAGAGAAAAAAATCCACATCTTTTCATATATATATATGAAAAGATATATATATATATATTCCTGCATTTATACATATATCTCAAAAACCATATGATTATATATATATGTATATAATTATATGTACACACATATATAGTATATAATGGAAATGCACAAAGAAAAATATGGATTGAATACATAATATATTACCAGCAGTCTTTTTTCAACTGTATATTCATAGAATATTTGGTGAGAGGCTCTTATGTGCTAGGCAAAGTGATAGCCTTTAGAGAAACATTGGTGAACAAAACAAAAACAACCCCTGCCTTCAGCAATATTAAATTCTATATTTGGAGATAGATTAATCATGGAAGGAAACAGAACAAATGTTATTTGCACATATGAATGTATCACTATGAATCTCACCATCATATACAATTACAAGGCACCAATAAAAACTTTTGAAAATTAATAATATAGCAAAAGACAGTACTTGGCAACTAAAGCTAATGTTATAAAGGGGGAAACACAGTGGGCAAGATGGAGATTTGTGGACAGTTAACAGACTAGCTGCAGAGAGCATGGTGTGGAATGACTCTGGAAACAGTTAAAATGAAAACTGAGACCTGGACAATGAGGAAACGCTGGCTCTGAGAAGAGTAGGGGGACAGACAATTTCCATGAGAGACAAAAGCATATCAAATAAGCTTCAGAGCTAAGGCTGTGATGTTTATAGAGAATAAAAAGTTGAGCGGTTTGAACTTGGCCTATGATGAGTGTGGAAGACAGAGAGCTGGTGGCAAGACATAGAGGGCTGCAAAGACACGGAAATGTGTGCATATTTGTATTCCCTGTGCAAGAAAGTTATCAATGAATAGCTGTATCAGGGAAGTGAAATGTGAATTGAAAGAAATAGGCGGGCAAGACATTTTAGGAGTTTCTTGTCAGAATTCACTTAAGAGATAATGGTTCCCTGGAATGAGGGGCTTGCATCACAGCTGTAGGAAAATCAGCAGCTTGCTAAATACCATGGAGAGTGAATGAACAGGAGCGACTGTGACCTGAGTGTGGAGCAGGAGTGAAAGGGAAAAGCTAAGACCTTTGTTATTTGCTCTTTTAGGGAGGAAGGGTGAGCATGCTCACTTCAAGAATTGATTTGAGGTTTGCCAAGTTTGGATGGTTAGGATCTAGAATGGGAAAGACTGTCTTTAATTTATGCTAAACTCTATCTGCTCCTGTCTCCTGCTGAGTCTTGCCCATTCTAGAGACAGGAGCAGGTAGAGTTTACCATAAATTAAAGAGACTCTTAACGTTCTTCCTCCTGGTGGCGCAAAAACAGTACAGAAGTGCAGTAGTGTTTCATTATGACAGCGCCAATTGTCCCCTTGGGAAGTTTGTGTATATGGTACTATTTCTGGTCTGGAGAAGAGGTAGGGGACAGAAAACGTATATTTCTGGAGAGCTGTGATATGTTTTTTTCTATCCTTCTACTTAAAGTGTTTCACAAAGTGAATAATTTTTACTTTACAACTTAAACTAAGGTACTGGTATTTGTCCATATGCTAAAGTGTTCCAAAATATGTTGTCTTGGTAAAAAAGAAAAATACAAGTATAACTAAATAATTTTTATGGATAGAATTGGTTTCAGAAAAAACCTTTGATTTATTTTTACTTTTCAAGGGAACTCATGTATTAAACATAAAAGCAAGTATATGGTAATATAATATTTGTAGACAAAACCTTCTTATAGAATTATAATTTTATATAAATTACTTTTGCTTCTTTCAAAATTATCACACTTTCTAAAGTGTATTATTTCCCAGTCACTTAATGATATACTGAAAAATAATGATAATGATAATAATGATAACTGAAAAATAATGGTTCTTTAAATCTCAATGTATTTAATATAAAGAGAAATTGACCAACATGATTTTTCTTTCTATTCTGAGTATAAAATGGTAGCAAATAATTAATATCAGTGTTTGACCTTGACTCAGTTTAGGGGACCTAAATGAGGCTTTCATGCTTAATAATCTGTTGAGAAGAATTGTATTATTCTATTCCAAGCTTTTACAGTGCTTCTGTGTGTGTGTGTGTGTGTGTGTGTGTGTGTGTGTGTGTGTGTGTTACTGGGGATGGAACCCAGGGGCATTCTACCTCCAAGCCACACCCCTTAGCTCAATTTTAGTCTTTTATCTTGAAACAGGGTCTAACTAATTTGCAGAGGGCCTCACTAAGTTGCTGAGGCTGGCCACGAACCTGTGAATCACCTGTCTCAACCTCTCAAGAACTGGGATTACAAACATGTGCCACCATGCCCATCTCATATAGTGCTTTGAATTAGTATAACTAATATATAGATTTTAATATCACATGATTTAAGAGTCACATCTTCGCTTACTGTGAAAAATGAAGACATCTCACTGTTTAATACTTATTTCATATTTCAATAGCAAAGCATTTCGTACTTCTATTGAAATCCAAAGACATTTGACTTTTATATGGGTTTATTTTGCTTCTATAACACGAATGTTTTTCTTTTCATAGCATGTTTAATAGCAAGGAAAATAAAACTTACTCCAATTAGTTTGTAGAGAAAAGAATTTTAACAATGAATGATACAGATGAAATAAAGTGTAATGTGACGTATAATCAAGTCACAGAGTAGCAACAAATTTTTCACTGAAAAAGTTGGTTATTCACTGAAATTTACATGGTTTTAATCACCTCCATTTCTCTGTAGAAACTTTCTTCTGCTTACAGTACTCAATCTTTATCTCTTAATATTTGGTTTACATATGATCTTGGCTTCCATGTCCTTCTCTGTCATCAATTTTATGTAACTTCAGACCTCCAGTGCCTAAGATTATCTACTTCTCACAGACTCAGGGTCCTATTTCTAATTAATAGTAAAGATAATTTAATTGATGACTGGCTATAGGTATTTCAGTTAATTAAGCATCAACATTTAGGCAAAGGTTCAATGTTCCTTACTCTAAAGGAGGAAAAACACAAGTTAGACCTTTCTACAGCTTCTTCATTTAGGAGACTGTCGAGGAACTTCACACCCAGGAACAAAGAAATGTAAATACACAGTAGAAAAATAATTTAATAAATTCTATCAATATGCATTAAAATTGTAATAATTAAATTTGCAAGTAAGTTTAAATATACCAGCTGATAAAGAATAATGAGTGCAGCGTTGAGAAGAGCTTTATAGAAAAGTGTTCTAAGGCTTAAACTTGGCTTAGCACTCAGGATGTCGTGATCATTAGTGTTATGTTCTCTTAGCAGGAAACAGTAAGAGACTTGAATGCCAAATATTTGCCATCATTTAAATGTAATAAACAAGTAGTAAAATGCTGTTAGTCTTCAACACTTCATTTCTCAATCTAATTTCTTGTATACCACCAAGTGATGTGTGCATGTATGTTTCTATCACTTTGAGTTTCACTATGATGTATGATTACATTGCACCAATAAAAGTATTTTTTTTGCGGTACTGGGGATGGAACCCAAGGGCATTCTACCTCCGAGCTACACCCTCAGCCCCATTGTTTATTCCTTATTTTGAAACAGAGTCTCACTAAGTTGCGGAGGCCTCACCTAAGTAGCTGAGGCTGGCTGCGAACCCGGATCCTCTGGTCCCAGCCTCCCAAGTACTGGGATTACTTGAGATCCTCCTGCCTTACCCTCCTGAGTGCTGGGACTACCAGTGCATGCCACTGCACCCAGCTCTGTGCCATTTATTCATTTATTTTTATTTTTTGGTAATGGGGATTGAACCCAGGGGCATTCTACCTCTGAGCTACAGCCCCAGCCCTATCTTTTTATTCTTTATTTTGAAACAGGGTCTCGCTAAGTTGTGGAGGGCCTCACTAAGTAGCTGAAGTTGGCCACCAACCCGGATCCTCCAGTCTCAGCCTCCCAAATACTGGGATTACAAGCATGCGTTACTACGCCCGGCTCAATAAAAGTATTTTTAAAAAAAGAAAAAAAATTCTTGTGAACTCAAAAAATTCTGATCGTTAAGGTCCACTCCCAGAGATCATTATGTCATAGGTAAGGGTCAGTGTTCATTAATGGACTTTGGCTTCATACATCCGCAGGAGTCTGATGACAGTGGAATGGTAACTACGCTTTGAACACATTTCTTTTTGTGACATATTGTCTGTTCTCCCCAGAGCCCTGAGAACGCTAATCAGATCGATAGTTAATAGAAAAAATATAATGCCGCAACTAGTGAAAATGTGAGGGGTTAGACTAGTACCTAATTCTTCACATGAACTCTTGCTATAATCAAATTTTATTTCACTCAAATAATTATTCATAGAGTTTTTGCAGTCTCAGACATGGAGGACTCAGGATGTCCTTGGGTATCTTTGAAGATTTTAAGAGCCAAGCTAGTTTATTTATGAATCCCATCAGCCAGACCTAGTTCTGCTCTTTAAGATAAGCGCAAGTAATTCTAATCACTTTTTCACAAGTAATCTTCATTTTTTCTCCTTTTCAAGGAATCCCTTTTCTTTAATATGCCCTATACTTGTGATTTATGTCTACATTTTTCCATCTGAATTGACCAGCATTTTGCTGAGAACAATCATGGTGATATTTTTTTTGTGTGTGTGTGGAACTGGGGGTTGAACCAGGGACATTCTAACTCCGAGCTACAACCCCAGCCCTGTTTTTTATTCTTTATTTTGAAACAGGGTCTCACTAAGTTGCGGAGGGCCTCACTAAGTAGCTGAGGCTGGCCATGAACCCTGATCCTCCTGTCTCAGCCTCCCAAGTACTGGAATTACAAGCGTGTGCCACCACACCTAGCTATTCATGGTGATTTTAACCCAGATTTGCCACAGTTTTCCATGCTGTTGGAGGCCTGAGTAGTGCAGTTTGACTCCCTTTTGTCATCTGGTCAATTTACATCCACTAATATGACAATTGAGCAACTTTCTAGAGAGTGTTCAGTATGATATGGTGGTTATATGCATGGATTTGGCTCAAGACCTCAAGACAGCAATGGGTCTGAATTCTGGCACTGTAACTTGGATGTCTGAAATTGGGCAAGATTGTTACACATGAATAGATGGGAAAGAATTTTTCAGAAAATGAGTTTAATACATTTTATTTTCAGAATAGATGCTGAAGAAATAGCAAATTTGTTAGTAGCTCTCAAATGAAAAATTCAGTTTTAATGTTTTTAATAATTTTCACTTCATGAAAATTAAAAGTAAAAACAAGTTAGAAATATAATTTTACTGTTTGGTAAGTTTCTAGATTTACAGAAAATTAGATTTCATGGCCAGAACCTGATCATTTCAATTCAACTACTCACAATTTGCACTGAAGACATGCTAGCTTCCATAGACAATATTTTCTCTGCCCAAATGTCCTGTTTCCTTGGATTATGTCAATAACTGGCAGACCTGCTCAGTCTCTACCATCACCTGTTTCCTCACTCCTGACAGTTGGAGTCTGGAGGTACACTGCAAGTGACCCAATCTTCTTTAAGCCATTCCACAAAATTTTGTTCCCCTTATAATTTCTGCTGAATTATTGAATTATTGGTTTTAATTCTTGCTGTAGAAACTGTTCCTTATCATTTACTCTGAATTATTGAATTGTTTTTATTTCCTGCCAATATTTTATACAGTGTCATCTTCATACTAAATAGCAGAAAGCTCATTTGCTTTGGAATGGAATGTACCTGCCAAGGAAAACTACCATTTTTACCTCCCTATACAAATTAGCCTTGTTACCAGGTCCTGGACAGTTAGCTTTAACAGTTTTTGTTGATGACATTTATGATCTTGAAAGGAGGCAGAATTTGGGGAGTCAATCGGTATATCCCATTTTGTCTTTTCTCTATCTTATTGCCCGGGAAGCAAATGTGGTGCTGTGAATCCTAGCTCCTGGCCTATAACCATGGGGTTACCTTGGTGATGGCCGCCTGAATAAGGAAGAGTACGTATTTAGATGCTGTTGAGAAATCAATAATGTCATTGAGTGGCTATGTTAGCTCTGGACTTCCCAATTGTACTTCTCACTATTTGAGAGAAAACTGAGATCTTAATTTTTTCTTTTAAGCATTATGATTCTTTTTTTTTAATTCTGTTACCAGAATCCACTACAATGATTCATTACTTTCAGAGTAGTGACTCAGATTGAAATATTTCTGATATTGGTTTCACAGAATCTTGTAATTTTCCAATGGGACACTTGGGAATGTAAATTTCTTTATTATTTCAACTGGTGAGCAGATTTTAGGCAAGAAGGTATTACAAGTGATTTGAGATGCAAAATACAGAGGAAAATATTAGTAAATAATGAAGTGATGAAGATTTTGAAGAACAGAGTAAAAATATGTTTGTAAAATACTTTCTATAAAATTGCAAATCTGTTCAGTTCCTTGAAATGTTAGAAAAAAACAAAACATGAGTTTTCATGTAATATTGAGACTTTAATTGCAGCAATAATCAAGTTGCCTTGTTTCTTGAAAAAGTTTTAGTATTTCTGAATCCACCCACTAAAGCAATACTATGCCATTTATTGCAAGAGTAAAAAAATGCCTCCAAGGAGAGGGAATTTCTCCACTCTTCTTTGTCCCAACATTTTCTCCCTTGACTTCCCTGTTGGAAATCAGTGAATCAGGTGGAATCTGGACAATTCTGCCTTAAGAATATATTCTTTTACTTTATTTTCCTATTTATTTCATCTGTAAATAGAAATATCTCTATCTGTATTGATTTAAAATGTTGAAGTTAGGTAATATTTATTTTTCTATAAAATGAAATTCTGTCCATCCAACCTTCCCTCTGATTTCCATAAAATATGTTAGAAGATGATAATCATCATAAATTGTAAAAACTACATGCAAATGAAATATTTAGGGATCTATAATGAAAACAAAAGGGAATTTTAGTCTAGATTCATTGTCAACTTGTTTTTTAGAGTTTTTATTCATCAATGAAATAACAATAATGCTATTATGATGATACCGGATAATGTGTGTGATCATTTTACATGAAAGAATGGGATAATGTTGTCTCTTTGAAATGTGTTGAATCTGAAATGTTTTGATGTTAAACTATTCATGAATATATTTCCTTGAGGCTCATATAATCAGATTATTACATTTATTAAAGCCAGGTTAGTTGTAACAGACATATAATCATAGGTAAATTATGAATATAACATCATTATTTATATTTACATTTAGTGTGATTTCAAGAATTGCAGATACTTGTAACCATTTCATTTCTTATTAGTTACAGACTCCTTTAAACTGATACTCTATAGTACCTATTTTTCAAGGAAACAGACATCTTTAACTCACACCTATGTAGCATGTAATTTTTGCCAACTTCTACTTATAATTATTAAGAAACTTAGTCCACATAGTAAGTAAAAGAGAAACGCTGTCACTAAATTTTAAAGGTGACAAAACTAAGACACAGACACAGAGAGTCAAACAATTTATGAGCGATCGTATGGCTATTAAGCATTTGAATCCTCAATTTAATTTAGGTAGAGTTGAATTTAGGCATAAAGAGTTTATATTTTAGCCACTAGTAATGAAAATCATTTGTATATTTTATGTAAAAATAATTTTGATAGTTACTTGTAAATTGAATTATTAAAAAACATTTTAAGATCCATAAATGGAGTGTTCTTCAGTTTTGTCTCTTGGAATTTATTTTGTAAAATTATATACTTTACTTTATTCAAAAATTAATATTTGAGTTAAAACTGTCTAACAAATTCTCCAATTTGTGAATATTCTACTTGTTTTTAATCTTGATAATTGTAGCATTAATGTAACTAGGCATTTTTTATTATATACAGTAGGTAGTGCAACAGGATAGAAAATGACGTAAAGGAAAGATGTAATATTAGTTAACTATAGTGTATCAGCATGTTCCTAAGTATGAACTTAGCAAAATGCTATAAATAATTGTAATCTCTCCCTAAGAACTCATGAAACAAAAATAGGTGAAAACACAAGATGATAATACATTGTGGAAATGTCCTGTTAACATTTTAAGTAATACATTATTCTATATTTTTATACATAACACATTTAAGTAAAATTCATTTTGTGTGAAAGCCAGATTAATAAAGTAACATCACTAATGGATTTGATGGGTTCATTGTTCAAGAATGGACAATGTGATACTACCAGGAAGTAATATGTTTCATGTTGTCCTACAACAATTTACTTTCAGAATATAGGTAAAAGACATGGGATTTATCTTCTCCAAAGGAGCTAGCTAAAATATCACTAATGTTAAGATTAGTATTTCTATTACACCAAATCATATTCTTATTATCAGTATGTCAGCATAAGTATCTTTTGATTTCCATAATTATAATTTCAAGTACTATGTTATTTTTCCAGTCTTATTTTATTAAGTTTAAACTTAAATCTAATGTACAAAATGAATGTTCATCCAGATCAGGGTTGTATATCTGAAAATATCAAGTTTATAAAAACAACTTACAAGCCATTATTTTTTCCAAACAAATGAATTTGTTTCTTTCTCATGGTACCTTACATTTACCTAGCAACAAGAATGATAGTAGATAATTAGACAATTTTACATGAGTTATTGAAGCAAAATTGTTTGATCACAAAACCTAAGTCTTCAGTAATATCTTAAAATTCCTCCCTGAAGCATAGAGCAGAAAAAAATGTACAGTATTACATTATTTCAAAATATTTCCTACTTTAAAAGAAGCTTATAAAGACCCTAAAAGATATTTATTTTTCATTTCTCATGATGCTAAATATATATGATAATTACTAATTATTACTGAATATAATGAAGTCTTTTTGTTGTATGTTAAATATCATTTAATAGTTTTTGGAAACACCATAGCTCACTCTCTAAGAAAATTCTATTATTAACAGGAATTAATTTCTTTTGAATGCATCATATTTAATTTTTTAAATATTAAAAGAAGTCTGTAAACAGGTATAATTTTATGTGAATTAGTTGCTATGTAAATAGGATATAATTGTGAAGTAAATAATTTGTTACTAAAGCTAAAATTTCCAGATTGTTAAACTCAAGTCCTACAGTTAACTTGCTTTTATGTGTCATTAAGCTTTGGTGATGTCCAAATATTTTTTCAATTATATTTCTTTTTTTAATATACTTTTATTGGTGCATTGTAGTCTCACATCACAATGCAGTTCAGAGTGATAGGGGGCTACATGCACACAGTAGTTGGTGAGCTTCCCCCGACTCCCCCTCCCACTCCCTCCTTGTCCGATACATGATATTGAGAAGCAATATGGCACAGACATAGAAAAGACATCAGTTTGAAAAAAACAAATACAACCATATGTTTGTAAAGTTATAAAGTATCACTCCTGGTAAATCACATTACCATGTAGTAATTAAGATATGTTTGTAGATAATAAGATATGTATGAGTTCATTCAGGCTATTATTCCTTTGGAAATCCAAGAGACTTATCCCCTTATCTCCTGTAAATCTTTGCTCAGATATGACCTTAATAATGATCATTCCTTAACCTTCCTATTTAAAACTGCACTCACACACACCTTCCTTTTTCTACTTAATATTTCTCCATTGCCCTCTTTTGTAAATAACATTTTATTGGTGAACTCCTCTGTGGTTGCTCTGACACTCTAGTTGCAGGTTCGGTCCTTATGATGGAGATCATGTGGCAGTCATAGCTGGAGAGGTATTTACTATCTGGTCCTTTACCAAAAAGTTTACCAATATATACTATTAGTAAGTCACTTATATTATGTTTACTGTTTGACTCACCTCTCTATATTATAAATTCCCTAGAAGCAGATATTTAGTCTGTATCTCTATTGCCTATCAATATCACTTGACACACAATAGGCACTTAATAAATATTGCTGTATAATGGAATAAATGAAATGTTGATCACATTTTTCATATATTCTCTCTATTCATTCATTTGTGTTTTTTTTCCCACTGGGGTTCTATGTAAATCTCAGTTTTTCATACTTTTATTGGTGCATTATTGTCTCACACTATAATGTAGTTCACAGCGATAGTGACATACATGCACACACCACTTAGGTTTAGTTTAGCAATTCATAAAAATAGTCATATGCAAACTTGAAAGATAGAAATTAAACAGTATATAAAATTATTTACAGAAGGCTCTGTAAAAGGTGGCCAGTTGACTATAATAAGATGTGAATAATAAATTGCAAGATAATTTATAACATGACTTCTTAAATATCAAAGATTAATATTAAATATTAAAGATGTGTAATGAATTTAATTTTTATACTGAACAGGTAAAACCCACCGATGGAAAAATAGAAGTGCTTTACTTTGAAAATGAAAGTGACAATAGATAATGCTATGCTTCTTTTATTGTGACTAGATATGAGAAACTAAGAATGTGAAAGGAACCTAGAAGAAAGAGGCTGCTTTGTTTTAGTGTTCAAAATAGACAAGGAGAGTAATGTGAAGAATTGTCAGACTTGAACAAATGATATTAGAAAATGGGTTTCAAAAGGTCGCAAACATATAACACACAATTTCAACAGCCATTAGGTGTGAGTATAGCTTAAAATGAATGGGATAAACGTGTTAAGAAAATTCTGATGAAACAACATGAGATAATATTGGTGACAAAGAAAAGAATGCAGTACTCAAAAAATGTGAGTAGTTTCTTAAGTTATTGGTGTGAAAAAAGCTTATATACAGAAAATTGTCAAACATTTTCAGTCAGATAAAACTGAGAGGATATAAGATTTTTTAAATAATGAAGGCAAAAAATGTATGTTATAATTGCTGAGAGTCAAAAGAAAAAATGAATTTTGACCACTAATGGGAGAAGATATTATAATGCTTTCCATTGAAAATAAGAAAAAAAAATCCCCACCTTACTATTACAGATTGGGAAACAGATTCTGAGACATAGATTATCATGCAGGATATTTGTTGGGGAATTATTTGGGAACTAACACCTGTAAAATAAGGAAATAAAGACTGAAGCAAAGAAAGAGATGGGTTATAATGCACCTTTAACAAAAATGGCATAGGGTACTCTGAAACTGCAATAGTCCATGAGATTGCCCAAGTTAGGGTGAGATAACCAAGCCATTACACTCTCCTGTTGATCAACGACGGGAAGGCTGCCATAGGAAAGAGAAGGCAGGTAGACCATGCCAGGATTCCTCAGTCCTCAAATTAGGCTTAGGGGTGAGAATATCTTTTGGCAGTACTCACAGTTAGTGTCAGTTGAAAGGATTTGTGGACAGCATCCTAATTTTGAGTAATGTCTACTTACCTGAGTGGGTTCTGGGGGTATTTGCTCATGGATCCTAGTGAGTCTCTCCTGCTGAGCTAGAATAAACTTGCTCCTGGTTCTGCAGCTAGTCTCAGGACCACAACAGGACCATCACCATCTCCAGTCTCTGCTCTCAGTTCCTTGTCTCCTTCATCTTCTGGGGGCTTATTTGGTATTGTGACCCAGACATCATCCCTGGGGGTTCTAAGATGTTAGAAGCCCTTCTTAGGATCGTGCTCTTTTCACTATTCCATTTTTCCTCTCTATATTTCCTATACATTTTCTTTCTAGTAAATCTATCCATCATTGAGAGTGGGGTATTGAATTTACCAACTATTATTATTTGCCTACTTCTCCCTTTAATTCTCTGTCTCTGTTTTTTTTTATTTATATCCATTTATTGGTGCATTGTAATTATACATTTGATAGGTGTCAGGTTAGAAGAATCATACATGCACACATTGCCCATTTAGCCCTCCCTCAAATCCCACCCCATTCCCTCCCCGTTCCTTCCCTTTAGTGCTTTGCACAGTGATTTGAGTTTTATAAGTTTGTATATATACCTCATGCGCTTTAGTGTGTTTCCCTCCACCCCCCTCCCAACTCCCTCAGTTAGGTCATCTTCTTTGTTCATCTAAAGTTTTCATCTTCTTTGTCTGGAGTCCCTTCTAAATCTCCTTCTCTCTAGCTTCCACATATTAAGGCGAACATGCCTGACTAATCTCGCTTAGCATAATGTTCTCTAATTCTTTCCATTTCCCTACAAATGATGTAATTTTGTTCTTCTTTATGGCTGCATAAAATTCCATTGTGTACATATCCCATAGTTTTGTAACCCATTCATCTGTTGATGGACACCTTGACTGGTTCCAAAGTTTGGCGATTGTGAATTGTGCAGCTATAAACACAGATACACATGCATTAGTCTGGTAGTTTGGTTTCTGATCTTTTGGGTAGGTGCCTAGAAGTGGTATTGCTGGGTCGTATGGTAGGTTCATTCCCATCTTCTGAGGATCCTCCACACTGTTTTCCAAAGTGGTTGCACTAATTTGCACTCCCAACAGCAGTGTGTTAGAGTTCCTGCTTCTCCACATGCTCGCCAGCATTTGTTGTTTGTGCTTTTAATGTTTGCCATCCTTATTGAGGTTAGGTGATATTTCAGGGTAGTTTTGATTTACATCTCTCTGACTGCTAATGATGTTGAACATTTTTTAATACATTTATGGGCCATTTGTATTTCTTCTGTGAAGTGTCTACTTAGTTCACTTGCCCATTTTATCATTGGGTTATTTGCTTTTTTAGTGGTGATTATTTTAAGTTCTCTGTATGTTCTAGATATTAGTCCTCTATCAGAGGAGTAGCTGGCAAAAATCTTCTCCCAATCTTTTGGCTCTCTGTTGAGGATCTTGATAGTTTCCTTTACTGCACAAAAGCTCTTCAGTTTAATGCAATCCCATGTATTGATCCTCATTTTAATTTCCTGTGCCTTTGGGGTCTTGTTGAGGAAGTCTTTACCTGTGCCTATGTGTTGAAGTGTTGGACCTATGCCCTCTTCAAGTAGCTGCAAGGTCTCTGGTCTGATTTCTAGGTCTTTGATCCATCTTGAGTTGGTTCTTGTGCAAGGTGAGAAGGTGGGGTTTATTTCCATTTTTCTGCATATGGTTAGCCAGTTTTGCCAGCACCATTTGTTGAAGAAGCTCTTTTTTCCAGTGGATGTTTTTAGCCCCTTTGTCAAAAATCAATTGGCTGTAGGTATGTGGCTTTGTTTCAGCATCTTCTATTCTGCTCCATTGGTCTATGTTTCTGCTTTTGTGCCAGTACCATGCTGTTTTTATTACTATGGCTTTGTAGTATAGTTTGAAGTCAGGTATTTTGATGCCTCCTGCATGGTTCTTGTTGTTGAGAACTAATTTGGCTATTCTGGGTTTTTTGTTGTTCCAAATGAATTTAAGGACAGATTTTTCTATGTCAATATGAAACTACCAAAGAATGACTTTGGTAGTTTAATGGGTATTGCATTGAATCTGTAGATCACTTTTGGAAGAATGGCCATTTTGATGATATTTATTCTGCCTACCCAAGAGCATGGGAGATCTTTC